>PVKS010024607.1:0-30884 GCA_004027875.1 Aplodontia rufa | reverse complement strand
ATTTAGTTTTTCATGTGACTTTCATTCCTCGGACACTTTGCTGTGTATGTGGTGCTGGGTTTGAATTCATGTACTTGGTGCATGCCAGGCAAGCGCTATAACCGCTGAGCCACAGCTCCAGCCCAATTTCTATTATTTTTAAAGCACAAACTCTTCTTACTCTAAACTTCAGATTCTTCTTGCCTTAATATTATTGAGACAGCCAGGGGCCAATTATGGAAGAAGGTACACAAAACCCAATCAGTAGATTTTGATGAGATAACTCAGTGACTATTCTTGGCAAGGTCAAAGCCACATCAGAACTTCAGGAAACAGTGAGATTGCTCAAAGTTTGTGCAACCTACAACACAATTTCCTGTGTCCTCACACATTGCAGGCCCTCAAACATTCACTATACAAACATGTGTCCATCTCTTCTGGTATACAACTCCACAGAATTCTCAGTGTCTTAAAACTGAGAATAACAGTAACACAAGCTACTGATCTAAATGAAAATGATAATAATTCTGGAAAAAAATGGTACTATAATCTGAGAGTTTATGAAAGACTAAGAGGAAACTATTGGACTCTAGATATCCGGAACTCACATCCCAGAAAGTTCACTAAACAGATGGATATGATCCACTGTCCAAAATTTCAAAGAAAAGGAGAGTGAAACAATAATTTTTTGTTTTGAGATAGATTCTTACTAAGTTGCTGAGGTTCTCAGCAAGTTGTACAAGCTTGCCTTGAATCTGGATTTTTGTTAGGGGGTCTGTGGGGTACTATGGATTGAATCCAAGGGTACTTAACCGCTGAGCCACATATCTAGCCCTTTTTATTTTTTATTTTGAGGGGCTGGAGCGGTGGCTCGGCGTTTACGGCATTTTCCTAGCATGCACAAGGATGCGAGTTCAAACCCTAGCATCACATGCGCAACAAAGTGTCAGAGCAACGAAAGCCACATGAAAAACTGAATAAAATTGATTCTCTCTTTCTCTCTCACTGTCCCTCTCTCTTTTAAAAAAATAAATAAATAAATAAAATTTTTTTGGAGAAAGGATCTTGCTAAGTTGCTCAGGGCCTCAATAAATTTCTGAAGCTGGCCTCAAACTTGACATTCTCCTGTCTCAGCCTTAAAAGCTGGGGGATTACAGGTATGTGTCACCACACAAAGCTGAATAAATTTTTTCATACTGGTATAAACAAATAACAAACATATTATTAATTCATTAACATACATGAGATATAGATTCAACCATTCAACTTAGAACAGTCAAAAGATTCTAAAGAAAGGTATGATATTCAAATGGAAAATGTACTGAATCATACTGCTAATGGTTTCCAACAGTTCTTTTGTTTGATCATAGAATTTGAAGCAGAAAAGCTAACTAACTTCTTGCTACATTATTATTATGCCAAAGCATTGCCTGTTAATCACATTATTTGTATCTTCATGGGTCATAACACATTAGAAATATTCAAGAAGGCAAAGTCAAGTGCATGAATTATCAAAAACTATGATTTTAACTGCAAATAATCACTTGTCCCATCTGACACTGTTTTAGATAACTCCTTAAAGTAGTATAAATTTAAAGAAACAGGTACAACACCATTCTAATCATCACTTTATTTAGATAAAACATTAATTACCTTTACATATGGATTACTCTGAAGCAGAAATGAAGGAACTTGCAGTGTGAGATATTCATTTTCTCTCCAGTTTAACATAAAAGCAACACATTCCTCAGCTACAATCTGACGAAGAGGAATATCTAAAAAACAAAACAGTTGGAATCATCATAACATTAAAACATCTGCTTAGGGGCTGAAGCAGTGGCTCAGCGGTAGAGCGCTTGCCTGGCATGCTTGAGGACCTGGTTTCAATCCCCAGCCCCATACACACAACTAAGTGTCTGAAAAACAAAAACCAGATGAAAAAATAAATTCTTTTTCTCTCTCACTTTCTTTAAAAAAAAAAAAAAAAAAAAAAAGGTTTAAAAACATCTCAGGTTTCAAATTTTAAAAAACTACAGAAGAAAACTAGAGAAACACCAATTAATATTTTATAGTTTTCTCTATAAATTGCTCAAAGTTTGTGCAACCTACAACAGAATTTCCTGTGTCCTCACACATTGCAGGCCCTCAAACATTCACTATACAAACATGTGTCCATTTCCCAACCTAACATGTCCATGGTCTCCAATACTATTAATCAGGCAAATTATTTATCCCTTAGAGCCCAACAATGCACCGTGAAAGCCTAAGAATTGATACCTATCCTGTAGAAACTTAAAATTCAAATGAGCAGAACATAATCATACAAGTAAGACAAGTGCAAAATGATATGGTATAAACTTCTGGCACAATTACACAAAACAGATAAACTATATAAATTTGCAATAAATCTGTTAATGTATTTAATGATTTTTTTTTTTTCTAATTCAAACGTCAAATTCACAAAACTCATTTACTGGGGCTGGTGAGTGGCTCAGCAGTCATACCACTTGCCTGGCATGTGCAAGGATGTGAATTCAAACCCCAGCATCATATACACAACAAAGTGTCATAACAACAAAGGCAACATGAAAAACTAAATAAAATTCTCTTTCTCTCACTATCCCTCTTTAAAATAAGAAAAAAGTCATTTACTCATTCACAAAATATTTACTGTACTACAAAGAATTTCAGATAAAAAAGTAGTAAGAAAAATCAGTCTTGTTTTCAACATTATTTCCTTTAAAATAGTTAAATATACCTTAATATGTTACAAATTTGTGGTTCAAAGTACACAATTTCATATTTTAATGTATTTCAGGAAAAAGAAACCAAATTGAATACTAACAATGTTAACAACATAAGGAGGGCTGGAGCGGTGGCTCAGCTGTTTTGGCGCTTGCCTGGCAAGCACGAGGACCAGGGTTCAAACCCCAGCACCATGTACACAACTAAGTGTTGGAGCAACAAAGGCTATGTGAAAAACTAAATAAAGCTGTTTCTCTCTTTCTCTGTCTCTCTCACTGTCCCTCTCTCTTTAAAAAAAAAAATTGCTTAAAAAAAAAAAAAAGACAACATAAGGAGACTTGAGCTCCCTCTTTTCTAGGTATCTGTATTCTTCAGTCTTTTTATATTTCTTGGATAATACCTATGGCTATCAATTTTTATCTTACTTTATTCCAAAAAAAAAAAAAAAGAATATAAAGTGAAAGAGAATATGCAAAGCACAGCAAAACAAAATATAAATACATTATTATTTTTATTTTTGGTATTAAGGATTGAAACCAGGGCACTTAACCACTGAGCAATATCCCCAGCCCTTTATTTTTTTCCTTTTCTTCAAAAAAGTTAATTTTGTTTATTTTTCATCTGGTTTTGTTTTTGTTTTTCCAATGCATAGCTGTGTATGTGGTGCTGGGGGCTCAAACCCAGGTACTCATGCATGCCAGGCAAGCTCTCTACCACTGAGTCACCTCTCCAGCTCCCTTAGCCCTTTATTTTAAGAAATGGTCTCACTATGTAGCTGAGGACATCTCTAAGTTGCTAAAGACTGGCTTTGAACTTGAAGTCCTCCTGCCTCAGACTCTTAGGCCTTTAGAATTACAAGCATGTGCCAACGTGCCCAGGGAAAAAAGCATTATTTGTATCAACTTTTAAAGATAGAATGAAGAAAAAAATGAAATCAGTTCCCCAAATGCATGCCTGATTCTCTTCCATACATTCTGCTGAAGGAAAGCCTTGGCTCCAAGGCTTACTTTATTCACCAGTCCTCCTCATCAGTAACATCAGTTTGCTACAGGCATGATGCTTGAAGGAGAATTGGAATCTAGCGAGTTGGCTTCTCATACAGCTTCACAGCCAGTGATCCCTGAAGCACTGGCAATACAGTTACTAAAAGTGCAGAATAATAGGCTTTGTAATAAGCTTTAGCAGCCAGAGTTGTCCTAACATTCAATTTGGCTGAAAATGACAAACAAAACAAGGACATGTGTCTAAATAGAAAGCTAGACAAAGACAATAAAAGTTGGGGCTCTCTTCCAAAAGATATAAGTAGTATTAGAATAATTAATGTCCTGCTGTTATTGCTACTATAATCAAAAGGTTGGATCTGTTGTCAGTTAAGGTCACTTCCTGTTCCTGAAAATAAAACCAGGTCAACAGAGGTAAAAGGAGCGAAGAGAAGGTGGCAGATGACACTTTCTTTTTCCCCTCTTGACCTCTAGAGAAAGCATGCCTCCTAACATCAACCCTTGCACTATGAGGTACAGAGCTGTAAGAGTAACAGAGGTAGGAGTCTATGCTCAACTCAGGTAACAGTCGATAACTGAGGATTAACCAGTGTGAAAGACAGGAATCGTATCTGTTTGTTTCTCCTCCAAAAATCATTTGAAATGTTAAATCCTTTCTTCCCATTTTAAATGCTACTACTAGCACAAGCTATAGGACAAGTTGCTGAACATTCAACAAGCTGAAATAAATTATGTGCCAAGAGCCCCTTACAAAACAAAATGAGAAAAAGTGATATGACCTCCAAATTGCTAAACCAAAAATGTCATACAGGAGCTGGCAGTATGGCTTGGTAGAGCGTCTGCAGGAGGTCCTGGGTTCAAACACCAGCACACATGTGTGCATCTGTGCACACACATGCACAAAGATAGTAAAATAGGCTACGTACAACTACTTACAAGTCATTTCAAAGAGTAAGAGCACAGGCTTATAAGTAGATTGATGGGTTAATAAAATTAAAGTTCTGTCTCTTACTGTGTGACTTTTTGGTCACTGGCTTAAACTCCGTATCTCAGTTACTTGACTTACTGGGAATAATGAAACAGTAGCTACTTCACAGAGCCACCATGAGCACTAAATGAGTTATGTAACTAAAGTTCTTAAAGTTAACATGTAGTTAACACTAAGAAATGTTAGTTTAAAGCTTCTTTGCATTGAGAAATATCATTTATAAAAACCAACCTACCTTTAAAAATTATACACATAGCAGCATGCATCCATCAACATTTAGTGCCAGCATATTATTAGGTCAATTCTTATAAAAACACTATATTGTTGGGCATGGTGGTGCATGCCTACATTCCCAGCAACTTGGAAGGCTGAGGCAGGAAGATCACAAGTTCAAAATCAACCTCAGCAACTTAGCAAGGTCTTAATGAACTCAGTGAGACCCAGTCTCAAAATATAAAAAGGGCTGGAGATATGACTCAGCAGTAAAGCCTGAGTTCAATTCCTAGTACCCAAAACACAAAACACACAACACACACACACACACACAAGCGCGCGCGCTCTTTATGATATCAAAGGGAACTGATGCATTAAATCTCAAAGGTGTTCTACCTACAGGGCTAAAAGAATAGTAATTTATGACTACATACCCTTGTAAGGTCGGTTTCAGGGTGCTGGATGGAGGCAGGGCATCAGGTAGCCCACGCCCGAAGGAACAACCAATCAGGCTCTGACAGATAAACCCCAATGGTGTCTCACATTGCCCCATGATTCATGGAGTCCCTGGCCATTGCCTGAGGGATGTGAGATACCCAACTTCCCCTGACCACTCCAGACTATAAAATCACTGCCCAGGCAGGGCTGTGTGCGACTTCTCCAGCCCCCTACCCTAGAACACCAGTGAACCTTACCCAAGAGCCTATTCCAATAAAAGCTTTGCTCAGCCACCTTTTGGTCTGACTCCTTTTGGTCACCTGCTTCTGATCTTACAACCCTTATTGGAAATTAGAATGAAATTAACTCCTAAGACCCCTAGAGGACCCCTGGAGTTGTTACTATTTGGGCACATCTCTTTACAACTCAATTTTATTAATTATAATATTAAATAATTAGAGTATGATTTAATTCCCTTAAATAAATTTAAAACCTATGAAATTAAAACTGAGGGAGAGACAGGGAGGAAATTTTACTGGAGACTGAACCCAGGCCTCATGCATGCTAGGCAAGTGCTCTAACCCTGAGCTACATATCACTTCTTTTTGAGTAGTGTCTCATTAAGTTGCCCAGGGTGGCTTCAACTTGTGATCCTCCTGCTTCAGCCTTTCCAGATGTGCACATCTGGCCCAACATGTACATTTTCATAAGATATTTACCAATGAAATTGGGCATTCAAGCTCTATTCTAAAGTGGCCACAAATGAATTCCTGGCTCACTGGCAATCAATTTGAAGACATTTTATGGCAGTAATGAGGAAATAAACTTTTGAACTATATTCACTCCTAAGGACAGTTTGATTCTTTAACAGACTATCTTAAAACCACAATATAAGCTGGGCGTGGTGAAGCATACCCACAATCCTAGATACTCACAAAGCTAAGGCAGAAGGATCACTTGAGCCCAGGAGTTGCCAAGCAACCTGGGCACCTGGCAAGACCCTGTCTCAAAAATAAACAAACAAAAAAACAAAAACCCTGCACATCCAGCTTTTATAGTATAGTGAATAATACCACAAAAATTCATGGCCACCTGGAACTTCAGAATGTGACTTTATTTGGAAACAAGGTCTCTGCAGATATAATTAGTTGAGATGAGGCCACGATAGTTTAGGGCAGGCCCTAAATTCAATGACTGGTATCCTTTTCAGAAGAGAAGAAACAGACATTCACAAGGGAAAATGTTATATGAAGAAAAAGGCAAAGACTAAATGCAGCTACAAGCCAAGAAATATCAAAGATCACTCAGAGCCATCGAAAGTTAGGAAGAGATGAGAGCTTTTGGAGAAAGAATGGACTGAAACACCTTGACTTTAGAATCTAGCTTCCATAAGTATGAGATAATAAATTTTTGTTGTTTTAAGTATTGTGTTATAAAAATCCTAGAAAATAGTTTCATCCATTTTCCCCAATGTTCTCAAGTGAATGTCAAACCCAAATCCTGTTATAGGAGAGAAAAAAATTTTTACAGATAGTAAATAGTCAATTAAAAAATTTTTTAGAGTTTTCCCCACACTTAAGTACTAAATTTCTGAATTTGACTTTGTGAATCAATCTTACCAGGAAGCCTCATTTCCAGATATCCTCGCACCCGACTAATAAGGTCAGAGGGAGGTCTCTCCCCTGACTGCCCTGTTCCAGCTTCATGTGTATGAATATCCAAAAGCAACATCTCATTCAGCATGACCTGACGAAGTTTCGGTGAGAACTCTGTTACCAATTCCAAACAAGCAGCAAACAGCTGTTTAGCATGGGGAAAGTCCTATAAAAGAAATGACAGAATACCCTGAGAGTCATCTTTCCTTTGGAGTAAAAAAATGTGTGTTCAGTAACTAATTAATTTAAATGGTTAGCAATGCTTATCTCAGGGAATGAGACCAGATTATCTTTTTTTTTCCATTTATTTATCCCAATAAACATTAATTCTTTTGTAGGTAAAAGAACAATCAATATAAAATACATGTGATATTATTAATCAGTTTTACAAAGTAAATTATAAAATAACAGAAAACTTCTGTTTTATAGGTATAAAATTCTACAAGCACCCTTCCCCACCTAAGATATTCAACATTAGACCTTAGATCTTTTAACAGGCTTCATTCTACAATCTTTCGCACACCACTTTATTAGCCTATATAATTGGCTAATAAATCCAACAAATCAAAGCACCTACAATCCAAATCCTTTCTTACCCATCTCACTCTTTTAAGTCTTCTAAAAACTAATCTTATCTCATTATCTTTTTCACATGCCTTATTTGTTTGAACAATCTGGCTTGTACTCCCATCATTACAAAGAAATAACTCTCACAAACCAAAGATTTTCTATCTAAACGCTTTTCAGGTACCGTACTGGAATCGGGGCTTCACTCCAGTGCTGTGCACTGCCTATTTCTTTACATTGTCATTTCCCTTTCCATATTTGTTTGGTCCGTACACCTATCTGCCATTGTTTCTTGGACCCAATGTTGTATTCTTTAGGGTTTCATTCTGTGGATTCTTGAGTTATCTTCTGTTACAGTTTAGAAAAAAGGTATCCCCCAAAAACTGAATATGTGAGACAATGCAAAAGAAGCTCGGAGATAAAATGATTGGGTTTATGAGACTCTTAACTTGATCAGTAAGTAATCCCCTGCTAGCGATTAACTGGTAACTGTAGGCTGGTAAGGTATAGCTGGAGGAGGTGGGTCACTGGGGGGGGGGGGCATTCCCCTGGGAATATATAACTGTATATGGTGAGTGAAATCTCTCTCTCTCTCTCTGCTTCCTGGAGTCATGCCTTGAACCACTTCCCTTCATCACGCTCTTCTGCCATGATGTTCAGCCTTACCTCAATACCCAAAAAATGGGAGGTGGCCTACTATGGGGCTGAGACCTCTGAAACTATGAACCATCAAATTCTCCTTTCCTCCTTTAATTCTTCTCTTGTTGGGTCTTTTAGTCACAGCAGCAAAAAAGCTGACTGAAACACCTTCCATGACTCCCACATCTCCAGTCCAGACCATTCCCTGAGCTCCAGGATTACACTTCCAATTACAATCCCAAATAATACATTGTAATAATGAACTCATAAAGAATGGGGATGTAGCTCAGGGCCAGAGCTCTTGCCTAACATCTGACAGGTCCAGGATTTGATCCTGAGCAACACCAAAAACAACAACAAAAAACAGCACATACGTGCCTTTTAAAAATGGTTTTGAGGGGCTGGAGTGGTGGCTTGGTGGTTACGGTGCTTGCCTGACACGCGCAAGTACACGGGTTCAAATCCCAGCACCCAAGTACATAACTAAATGTCAGAGCAACAAAAGCCATGTGAAAAACTCAATAAAAATTGATTCTCTCTGTCTCTGTATCTCTCTCTCTCTCACTAACCTTCTCTCTCTTAAAAAAAAAAAATGGTTTCAAGTATTCACTTACAGTGGCTGCTGTCTCTTCTGAGACCCAAACCAGACATCTGAGCATCATCCTTAATTCTTTTTTCCCTCTTGCTGTCTACATCAAATCAGTTTAGATATTTTACCCCCTAAATATTTCTATAATATGTTCTCTTCATTTTACGCCTTCTAACACTGTGCCACTTACAACTTCATGATTCTGGACCATATAATACCTTTAAGTTTCTTATGATGAAACTGAACACCTTCTTCACAATTTTTAGTGAACAAAAACTAAATAAGTGTATATAAAATTTCAGAATAGTGTTTGTACCCAATACATGCTATTTTAGGTGTGGAAGAAAAAAAGCTGCCAACTATATATATATATACCCTATTAAAATGTCAATGTCTAGCGAAGCACTGTCCAACATAGCAGCCACTCGCTCTATACATGGCTATTAATCATGCAAAAATGTCATCAATTCAAATTGAGGTAATTACAGTATAAAATACCACACTTTGACATACATAAGAAAAAGAATGCAAAAATCTCAATGTTCTTTATTGATTACCTATTGAAATAATTTAGATATACATTACAATAATCTGAATTAAATTTATCACTAAAATCAACACCTTATTTATACTTTTACAAATGTGAGCCAGAGGGATTGGGGATTTAGCTCAGTGGCAGAGCACATGCCTAGCATGCACAAGGCCCCAAGTTCGGTCCTCAGCCCTGAAAGAAAACAAAATAAAATGTGGGCCACTGCCAGGAGCAGTGGCGCACGCCTATAATCTCAGTGGCTTGGGAGGCTGAGGCAGGAGGATCACAAGTTCAAGACCAGCCTCAGAAAGTTAGCAAGGACCAGAGCAACTTAGTGAGACCCTGTCTAAAAATTAAAAAAAAAAAAAAAAACTAAAAGGAAAAAGATGAGGATATAGGTCAGTGGTAAAGCGCCCCAGGGTTACCAAAAAAGAAATAATATGGCCTACTGTGCTGGCAATGTAGCTTACTGATAGAAGACTTGTCTATCATGCATGAGTAGCTGGCTTCAATTCCCAGGACTAAAAGCAAGCAAACAAACAAAAACACCTTAAATGTGGGTAAAAACAACTACAAATTACATACATGACCCACATTATATTTCCCCTGGTCCCTATCGGTCTAATACAGGAGTTAGAGTTACCTAGAGAGCTTATTACATACAAAAAGGATCCTTGGCTCCATCCTCAGAGTTTGTGATTCAGTAGCTCTAGGGTCAGGTCCAATAATTGCGTTTCTAACAAGTTTCTAAATGTTAGATGCTGCTAGTACAAGGACTCGACTTTAAGAACTACTAGTCTAGAGCACTAGAAGATTCTTAGCTCACATTCTACATACTATTGCAAAAGTATCTACTTTCCTATATGAATTTTAAGCATAAGTTTAAGGAAATGTAAAGATTTATTTATGATGTACAAAATATACACATAATTAAATACAGAATTATACTTTGTACTTTTAAAAAACAAACATTTAGGGATAAATCCAACAACATGTGTAAGATTTGTATAATGAAAATTAAAAAAAAATATGAATAATGACAAAATAAGTATACCATGGTCAAGAACTGAGTCAATTATTAAAACAGCAATTTTCTCCAAATCTATTTATACTTAACAACAATCAAAATTGCAACACACTCTTTTTAGCCACTGAAACGCTGATTCTAAAATTCATACAAAAGACCAACCCACCTGTAATAGCCAACATGATTTTCAAATACAACAAAACCAGAGGACTTCCCACCCCATTTAGTTTGGTAAAAAGGAAAAGGACAACTGTGAAAACACTGGTGGGAAAGGAGAAATTACATTACATGTAGACTATAAGTATGTGTGTTTTCAAGCCAATCACTTTTAGCAAAGAGCAAAATGTTAAGAATCTAGGAATTGCTTCCTTAAACTACAATGTCTGTACCTTGGACTATATTTAGCTATGTGATTCAGGTAGGACTGCTGGCCTAGAAACACCAACCTCAAAGTTCACCAGAGTCTTTATAGGATGAGTCAATTCCCCAGCTACTTTATTGCCTGCCTCATCTAACAAACAACACTGTAATCAAAAAGAGTTGCTTCCAATTCCCTCATACACCATCCTTTCTTGTCTTTGAGCTTTTCCTCATGGTATCCTCTGCCTTCAATGTTGTTCACCGTCTTTAAATTAGCTACTTGACTTAAGCCTTGGTTTTAGCACAGGAGCAATGACTTCCAAATGCTAAGTTTCCCGTAGAATAGGAAAACTGTATATGGCTTATCAGTTCGCTTACATCTCAACTTCCCATCTGCAAACTCCTCATATAAAATACATTACCAAACTAATTTTAAGAAATATTTCTTCTTTTTTTTTTTTCAGGGATGAGGACCAAACTTGGGGCCTTGTATGTGCTAGGCAAGTGCTCTGCCACTGAGCTAAATCCCCAACCCCAAGAAATGTTTACTTTTCAATCCTTTTAAACAATCTTTACTGAATCCTAAAGAATACAAATGATGGGGCTGGAGGGGTGGTTCAGCAGTTAAGGCACTTGCCTGGCATGCGCGAGGACCAGGGTTCAAAACCCAGCACCACACAGACAGCTAAGTGTCAGAACAACAAAAACCACATGAAAACTTAAATAAAGCTGTTTTTCTCTCTCTCTCTCACTGTCCCTCTCACTTAAAAAAAAAAAAAAAGAATACAAATGATACCTTTTCATGCTCTCTAGATGATTCATTCATTTATGAGAAGGGGTCTCACTATGTTACCCAAGCTGGCCCTGAACTCCTGGACTCAAATGCTCCTCCTGCCTCAGCCTCCTAAGTGGCTGGGACTACAGGCATATACCACCATGCCTGGTTTCTAGAGTTTAAAAAGATGTAGAGCAGTATCCATCTGTCCAAGGCCATGATGGTATAACTATAATGGTAAAAGAAAAATGAATCTACTAACATGCTTATTTAAAAAAAAAAAAAAAGAAAGAAAGAGAGAGGGAGGGGCTAGAGCAGAGGTTCAGCGGTATCAGTACTGCTTGCCTGGTATGCTCAAGGACCCAGAGTCAAACCCCAGCACCAAATACACAACTACATGTCAGAGCAACAAAAACCAGATGAAAAAATAAATAAAATTGACTCTTGACTCTCTCTTTCTCTCTCCTATCCCTCTCTCTTTAAATCATTCATAACAAGCATTTGATGCACAACTCTTACTCACCTTAACAGTACTGCAGTGTAAACCTTTGGCCATTAGAATGTATACCAAATCTCTTGTTAAACCGTCCTTAATTCCCAGGATAACACCACTATACACAGAAGGTATTTCCCACTAGAAGAAATAAACATACACATACAAAGAAAGCCAAATCTAAATAAGAATCTTTCAATAGTCTTTAATCACATAAAAGAAATCATTCATAAACCCAGTGCAATGGTGGCACACCTGTAGCCCCCAACAACTCAAGAGGCAAGTTCGAGGCCAGCCTCAGCAATTTGGCAAGTAACTCAGCAAGACCCTATTTCACAATAAAATAAAAAAGGATGTAGCTCAGTGATACAGCAACCCTGGGTTCAATACCCAGTGCTGGGGGGAAGTGGGGAATCATTCACAGGTAATTTTTCAAAGAGAAAGAAAAAGAACAGCCATAATGAAATGCCAGTTAAAATGAATACTCTCACTACAGTGAGCAATCGTAATTAAATGGATTAGAACATTCTGAAGGATGATGTACAGAAAAACACTAGAAGCTTCATGTTTTAACTCACATGATCCTCATAATACTATGAAACAGGGGCTGGAGCAGTGGCTCAGCGGCTACAGTGCTTGCCTGGCACGTGCGAGGACGTGAGTTCAAACCTCCGTAGCAACAAAAACCAAATGAAAAACTAAATAAAATTGGTTCTCTCTGTCTCTCTCTTACTGTCCCTCTCATTAAAAAAATAAAAAATAATTTAAAAAATACTATGAAACAGTTACTATTATCCCTGCTTCACAAATGAGAAAACTGAGGCAGAGAGAAATAACTTTCTTAAGATTATGGAGCTAGTAAAGTGCAAAGATGGGACTCAAATTTAGGCAGGCAGTTAAGTCTCAGAATTACTTCTTTTAACTAATATGCCATATTTCTTCACTTTAAAAATTAACACAAATAAACAACATCAATACCAAGGAAGTCCAACTTATGTTTAGATTAACTTTACTTTTCACTGCATTTAAAATGTTTAAATCCCACAAAATATAAGTGAATTTCTGGCTGCATTTCCATTACTCCTTCAGCAGAAGGGCAGTATACAATTAGTTAGAAGCACTGCCACATATTTCCTCTATATCTGTGAGTTATTTCCCTTTTAATCTCTAAGCTATATTCCACTGAAATGGTGTTTTAAAAGCTATCTTCACTTGCACTATTCCTTGAAAGAAACTAGAATAGAAAATCTCAGAAACAGGAATACAATAGGAGGGACATTTTCAAAGAACATTTAAAATAAAAAATGTTCTATGAAGAAGTTTTAACACACTAATTCCACTGTGTAGGCTCTAGATTTGAGGACAATACCAAAAAAGCAAAACCAAGCTGGGCAAGGTGGCAAATGCCTGTAATTCCAGCTACTCCTGATCACAAGGTCGAGGGCTGGGGATTAACTCAGAGGCAAATCATGACCAGTCTGATCCTCAGTACTATATACTACACACAAGAATGTAAAAACAAGGACTGAAGGTGTAGCTCAGTGGTAGAGTGCTTTTCCAACAAAAGAAAAGTCCTAGTTTTGATCACCAGCACTGGTTGGGGAGAAAGAGATACTAAAGTACAAACAGTATTAGCAGAAGACTATTATAGGTAGTACACTTTACACATATATTTACAGCTGTATTTAAAATGCAGCTCTTTTTAAAATATAAATAAAAAATAATAAAATAAAATAAAATGCATGTAGAGCCAGGTGTGGTGGTTCATGCCTGTAATCCCAGTGGCTCAGGAAGCTGAGGCAGGATGATTCTAAGTTCAAAGCCATCTTCAGTAACTTACTGAGGCCCTAAGTAACTAACGAAGAACCTATCTCAAAATAAAAAATAAAAAGGGCTGGAAGGGCTGGGGATGTTACTCAGTGGTGAAACACCCACTGGGTTCAATCCTCGATATTAAAGAAAATGCAAGCAGATACTTCAGTAACAAATGCAATATATACTAATTTTTATATACTACTATTATAATACTATTCTTTTGAACACTTTCAATTTTTTCTGTCAAAGTATGCTGAAAGTACAATTACAGGGCTGGGGGCTGGAGCGATGGCTTGGCAGTTACGGCACTTGCATGGCATGCAGCACCATGTATACAATGAAGTGTCCGAGGAATGAAAGTCACATGAGAAACTAAATAAAAATTGCTTCTTTCTTTCTCTTACTGTCCCCTCTTTAAAAAAAAAAAAAAAGAAGAAGAAGAAAGAAGAAAGAACAAAGAAGAAGAAGAAAGAAGAAGAAAGAGCAAATGAACAAACTATTACAGGGCTGGAGCGGTTATGGTGCTTGCCTGGCATGCATGAGGACAAGAGTTCAAACCCCAGCACCACATACACAACTAAGTGACTAAGTGTCAGAACAATGAAAACCAGATGAAAAACTAAATAAAACTGATTCTTTCTCTCTCTCACTGACCCTCTCTCATTAAAAAAAAAAGAAAGAAAGAAAGAAAGATAGATTACAAGTTGGGTACAGTGGCACACACCTATATATATAATCCCACCAGTCCAGGAGGCTAAGGCTGGAGTATCACAAGTTTAAAGTGAACCTCAGGAATTTCATGAGGTCCTAAGCAACTCAGTGAGACTGTGTCTCAAAGTAACATTAAAAGGACTAGGGATGGGCTGGAGCGGTGGCTCAGTGGTTTCAGCGCTTGCCTGGCAAGCACGAGGACCAGGGTTCAAACCCCAGCACCACGTACACAACTAAGTGTTGGAGCAACTAAGGCCATGTGAAAAACTAAATAAAGTTGTTTCTCTCTTTCTCTGTCTCTCTCACTGTCCCTCTCTCTTTAAAGAACAAAAAAAAAAAAAAAATTAAAAAAAAAAAGGACTAGGGATAAGATTCAGTGGTTAAGTGCCCCTGGTTTCAATCCCTGATACAAAAAAAAAAAAGTACAATTGCAGTCATGTGAAGATTATAAAATTAAGTAAAAGAGGGGTCTTTATTCTCAAGAAGCCTAGGAACAGCTTTTCCAATAAATTACATTAGAAATCCACGAAGGTTAATTCATATCTGTTCTTAACATGTTTCTTACCTTATTAGACACTGTCCAAAACTGGCGCTCTGAAGTCATACCATGTAATTCAATTAAAATCTGTCGAATCCTCCAGGGGTCCACTGACAATATAAGTTGATGCTCCAGTTGACCAATGTTGACACTTGCTGAGGCTAATAAAGGATAAGAGTTCTAGTTCAATAATGCTTTAATTAAAAGATATATAAAACCTATGAGAATGACAACTGAAACTCTGTATATTTGTAAATATTCAAAGTTGAAAGCAGCTATTGTTTGAGAACTGACTCATTCAACATAATGTAAATTATCAACTTTATCCTCACACAGAAAACCTACCACAATTTGAAATACTTCTACATTTAGTAAGTTAACGCATTTAAAAAAGTGAAAGGCACTAGTGCAGTGCCTCTGTGGTTACTGTGCTTGCCTGGCACGTGTGATGTGGATTTGAACCCCAGCACCACATACACAACAGCGTGGGAGCAACGAAGGCCACATGAAAAATTAAATAAAACTGATTCTCTTTTCCTCTCTCTCACTGTCCCCCATCTTTAAAAAAAAAAGAAGAAGGAAAAAGAAAAGAAAAAATCAGTGAAAATGTATAAAGTTAAAATCAATCATTGGTTCATAGTAAGAATATTCAGGATATATGGAAAAAATTAATTCATATTTAGACTCCTACTTTCTGAACATGTACTAATGAAAGTAAGCATAACATGTCATTGGGTTTTTTCCCCTGCTTTTTTGGGTTTTTATGAGGGGAAAAAAAAGAGGGAAAAAGCACTTCCTTCCTAGAGAACAAAAAATTAAAATTATCATTAAAATCCCTAATTATAACTCAGTTATCAGATAGTCTTCAATAATGTATTTCCAGCATTTTATATGTGTTAATGTTATTCTTTTTATGATTGGTCAACCAGTATAAATCTAGTGAAGGTCCAAGTAGCTAAAATTTTGCTCATGTTAAACCAACTGAATTTTTTGCCTCATCCATATTAGGTTTTGAAGTTTGTTTCTTATCAATAAACAGCACTGTTATTTTCTACTTTTGATGAATAAAGGCAAAAATGGGAGAAAAATCTTAAATAACCAAAAATGGCAATGTTGCCAAAGTCAAATATTTAGCCAACAAGTAGCACAGTTATAGAGGCTAAAATCTCAATTTACATCTTGTTGGACCCAGTATCCCTCATCACTACCCTTCCCTTTTTTGTTTTTACCTCTTGGTCAAATAGAGGTTTTTTCCTCTATTTACTATCTTACTCTACTTTCCCATATAAAATCTTTTATATACTCATCTAAAATCTTAAATCTAAAAATACTAGCATCATAAAAGATTGTTTATTAAACTACACTCTACAGAATCCTAGCACTTAACTGCTCATACAGACAGGTAAATTTCTATTAATTATCAACATATGTGTAAACCAAAACATGTAAAAGGGAATCCTTAAATATATTTCAATGTTAATTTGAATAGAGGGGCAAAATGTGCCAACAGTCTAGCTGGCAGACTAGAGAGCTAACCTGGGATATCATAAAATGAAGTTACAGGTTTAATGCACAGATTTACTCTAGGGGATCTCTTCCTCATCTGATCAACAAGAAGCTTTCGTTCTTCATCTTTCAACAATGTAATGAAAAGCTCATGTGAAGAAATCATGAAAACATACTGCAGATCTTCCAACCCCAGACACACATTCCTAGATCAGTAAGAAATATTGTAAAACAAAAAAGTGTATAATTTAGTTTGGGGGAAACAATCATATGAACCAATTTTTATTAATAAGCCATTTTAAAAAGCTATCATTTCATAAATTGTATCACAACATTTTGAAATAGATTTTAAAATTTCCCTTTGGTCATTACTTAAAACTGTAATACCAGTTCTACAATACACAAGAAAAGTAACTATATAATCCTAGAGTTTCAGGTGGCTACACAAATTTGAACTTAACTGATTTTCCAAATACAAGTTATTGCCTGGTTATAAAATATGCATGACAAATACAAAAAAAAGTAATAAAAGACATTCTCACAGGACTAAGTTCAATATTTTAAAAAAGAATAAAAAAAAGAAAGGTACTTACTTTAGAAAAGCAGCCATATTTCCTTTCAGAGAATCTGAAGCTTTTTCTAAATTTATTGATCTTGAACATACCTAGGGATTCGAGTAATTTTCATTTGAATAAAGAGCACTTTAAAAAACAGATCAGTCTGAAAAATTTCAATTTAAAAACAATTGCATTTTCCTCTTTCAACCGTATAGTAATCACAGGTGTAAGTAAGACAAGTGATAAACCAATGAATGAGAATTCCCTATAGAAAGGGAGTAGAATGTGATAATTTTAATAACTACAAGTATCTACAGATAGTAAAGAATAATTTACTACAATTAAACACACTAGAGTATTCTCTCAATTTATAAAGTATATGGACAAAGTCAATGAAGTGTAAGCTTTAGGAATCAACAGCTCCTGTTAGAAAAGAGTTGAAAATAATGATCAGTAACAGGTAATAAATATAGAACCACTCGTTAGGAAAATAAGGAAGGTTGATGGGGGCTGGAGCTGTGGCTTGGCGGTTATAGTGCTTGCCTGGCACGTATAAGTACAGTTTCAAACCCCAGCACCCATGTACACAACTAAGTGTCAGAGCAATGAAAGCCATGTGAAAAACTCATGTGAAAAACTCAATGAAACTGACTCTCTCTTTCTCAATATACTTCTCTCTTAAAAAAAAAAAAAAAAGAAAGAACGAAAAGGTTGAAAAAAGAAAACAATAAAAATAAAGAATAACGGAAACTAGTTATGGGAATATTGAGTTACATACAAACAATATTCATGTTATTTTAAGTTTTTTTCTACAGATTTTTCTACAGATTTCCTCCTCCTAAAATATTATTTATAAGCAGCCAAAATAAGGAGCTGGAGCAGTGGCTCAGTGGTTGGAGCATTTGCCTGGTGTGTACAAGGACCCAGGTTCAAACCACATACACAACTAAGTGTCAGAGAAACTAAAGCAAAATGGAAAAAGAAATAAAATTGATTCTCTCTTAAAAAAAAAAAGGGGGTGGGCTGGAGCAGTGGCTCAGTGGTTATGGCGCTTGCCTGGCAGGCACAAATACGTAAGTTCAGCACGAAGCACACAATGAAGTCCCGGAGCAACAAAAGCCACATTAAAAACTGAATAAAATTGTTTCTCTCTTTCTCTCCCACAGTCCTTCTCTCTTTAAAAATAAAATAAAGTAAAATAAAATATAACTAATGCAAAAGCCCCTAGGCCCCTCACCTCAAAAGAGTGTCAAATATATTCTGAACTAAAAGACAAAAATATATAAGAAACAACCTCCCTCAAATCAATAAATGAACAAAGCAAAATATGTCCATTCAATGGATTCTCAGTCAAAAAAAGAATAAGTGGGGCTGGGGATTTAGCTCAGTGGCAGAGCGCTTGCCTAGCATGCGCAAGGCCCCGAGTTCAGTCCTCAGCCCTGAAAAAAAAAAAGAAAAAAAAAAAAAGAATAAGTGATAAAGGTTACAATATGAATGATGAGAACGTTACATTAAGTAAAAAGAAGTCAGTTAAACAGGACCTCCTATTATAGGATGAAATTTTTAAGACACATTCAGCATGGGCAAATCAATAGATAGATAGAAAATATATTCTGCCAAGAATGGTGGTGAACACCTATAATCCCAGCAGCTTGGGAGGCTATGCTGAGGCAGGCGGACCACAAGCCCAAATCCAATCTCAGCAATTCACCAAGGCACTAATAAGCAATTTAGTGAGAACCTGTCTCAAAATAAATTTTAAAAAAGTGGAGGGATGGGAATGTGGCTCAGTGCTTTAATCCCTAGTTCCAAAAAAAAATAAATTCTGAGAGCCAAGCATGGATCACAACTGTTTAGCCAGCAACTTGGGGGGGGGGGGGGGGGGGGGGGGGGGGAAGGGAGGGAGGGAAGGAGGGAAAAGAAAAAAAAGAAGCAAAGAAGCCTAGGGATGTTCAGTGGCTCTGGGTTCATTAAATCACAGGGGTACCTTCCCAAAAAGAGTAAATTCTGGGGTTGGGGGAATTTAGAGAAAAAGGGTAATAAATGGTAAGAGGTTTGGTGGGATGAAGAAAAGAGGTGATGTTGCACAATGCTAGGAATAGACTAAAAACCACTGAATTGTATAATTTAAACAAATGAACTGCATACTACGTGAATTATATCTCAATGAAACCAAGCATGGCAGTGTTTGCCCACAGTGCCAAATACATGGCAGGCTGATGCAAGAGGATCGCCTGAGTCAAGAAGTACAAGGCAAACATGAGCAATATACTGTACATACATTTAAAAAAAAAAAAAGGACAACAACAACAAAAACAGTAATAAGTACTACACTCAATATCATCTATTGGTTAAACCATCAGTATAATTATATCTGGGCTTCTTGGATATTATATACAATGGACTCATTCTAATAATTCTGCTCCATCATATATATGAACTTTTATCATTTGCAACCATACATAAGATATCCTCTAAGGGTAAATAATACTTGAATTTCCTTTCATAATTATTCACATTCAGAGATGGATTGTAGGCTGGGATTTGGCTCAGTGGCAGAGTGCTTGCCTAGCGTTCGCAAGGCTCCAGGTTTGATTCCCAGCAACAAAAAAATGACAACAAACAGAGATGGATTGTACAGGTTTCATGGAACAATGCAGAAAATTTTTAACTTAACGATAAATATAACACAGCATATATTATGTGAATTACACCTTAATTTTTATGTTATATAATTAAGAACATGAACGAGTGGATATCTGTAAATGCTATAAACAATAAAAATATTAATAAACAAAAATTTAGATTAAATGGGCAAATTCTCAGAAAATAACTTCCTAAAACTAAACCAAGAGGGGAAAAAAAAGAAGAATCTACAATCACTGATTAAACTGAATCAGTGCCAACAATCTCACAAAAAATCTTCACCCTAGGCTTCACGAGTAAATTCTACCCAATACTGAAAAAAATCAGTGACTCCATCCAGATTGTTTAAAAAAAAAAAAAAAAAGGCACACCCTAACTGATTTATTGTATTCAGCACCAAAATCAAAGACAAGATAAGAAAAACCTTGCCAGGCAAACTGGCACACGCTTGTAATCCCATCGGCTCAGGAGGCATGAGAATTCCAAGTTCAAAGCCAGCCTGAGAAATTCACGGAAGCCCTAGGCAACTTAGCAAGACTGTTTCAAAATAAAAAATGAAACAGGCTGGGGATGTGGCTCAGAAGTTAAGCATCCTGGGTTCTTTTTAAAGAACATGACCGAGTTGGGTTTCCTGCAGTCAAGCAGATTTCTTTCCCTACATATACAACATAAACTAATCTATATAACATTTAAGAAAATTAATAAGCTTTACCACATTAGCAAATTAGAAGACAAATTTTTGTGATCATCTTAAATACACATAGCAAAAGCATTTATAAACCTAAAAATCATTCTTGATTAAAAAGAATGTTTGCCAGGCATGGTGGCACATGCCTGTAGAGCCAGCTTCTAGGCTGAGGCCCTAAGCAACTTATTGACACCCTGTCTCAAAATAAAAAATAAAAACAGGGGGCTGTAGTAGTGGCTCAGCAGTTACTGTACTTGCCTGGCATGTGCAAAGACCCAGGTTCGAACCCCAGTACCACATACACAATTAAGTGTCAGGGAAACAAAAAACAGATGAAAAGATAAAATTGATTTTCTCTAAAAATAAATAAAATAAATAAATAAAATTAAAAAGCAAACAAACAACAACAACAACAACAAAAAAACCTCCTTCCAAAATGACAACCTAACAGCCAGGCATGGTCACACGCCTGTAATCCCAACAACTGGGGAGGCTGAGACAGGAGGATCAGGAGTTCAAAATCAGCCTCAGCAACTAAGTGAGGCCCTAAGCAAATTAGCGACACCCTGCCTTAAAATAAAATACAAAAAGGGCTGGAGAGGTGGCTCAGTATTTAAGCACTCCTAGGTTCAATTCCCTGGTATCAAAAATACAAAACACAATCTAATAAGAAACGAGGCACAACATTTGGAACAGCTACCTCAAAAGACAAAATTTATATAAACCAAAATAAAGGCTAGAGATGAAGCTCCAGTAGAATGCTTGCCTAGCATGCAGAAGTCCCCGGGTTTAGTCAATAGAACCACCGAAATAAATAAACAAAAAGTTGTCAAACCTCAGTCAAATACGGGAATGAAAATTAAAATCTCAGTGAGCTAGCATTAAACAACCACTTCATAGGCAAATCCAACACTATCAAATGCTGGCCAGGATACTGACCAAGGAGAATGCTTATGCATGCTGATGGTACATAGCACTTTGATATTAAAACGTTACACACATCCTTTCCCTCTAAGCGTGCACCTACACATATGTGCAAGAATTCTAAAAACAATTGCCAAAAACTATAAGCAACACAAATATCCATTATCATTTGATAACTAAATTGTGGCATGGTCCATATGTTTTAACACCTCCCAGAAAGGGGGGAAAAACCCCACAAAACTGTATCTAAACACACCTTGAATAAACTCCACAAATTTAGTATTCAGTAAGAAAGATGAAAAATTTGTAGGTTCTATGATTCCACTTATATGAAGTTCAAAATAGACAAATAATACGCTTTTAAGCATTTACAAAGGTAAGCAAGGAAATGATTATCACAAATAGGGGCAGAGATTACCTCAAGGTGAGGGGGGTTTAGTAAAGAGCATAAGAAGGGCTTCTAGAATGCTGGCAATGGTATTTTTGGTTGTGGTAATACTTTTCATTTAGTTCTCTTAGTGCCTACTACATCAAAATCGTTAAGAGGCAGAGAAATCCAGCCACGCATGGTGGCACACACCTGTAATCCTAGCAACTTGGGAGGCTGAGACAGGAGGATCACCAAGTTTGAGGACAGCCTCAGCAACTTAGTGAGAACCTGTTTTAAAATAAAAAATAAAAAAGTTGACTGGAGTACATGCAAGTCAGTGATTAAGCACCCTGGGGTTCAAAACCTGGTACTCCCCCCTCAAAAAAGAAAGAAATCCAGTAAAAAAAAACAGATTCTGCAGCTCATATGACAGACTAGAGTTATGATTTGAGAGTTCCCAGTGCACAGGTGATTGAACAGACCTAAGCTCTGGATGAGAATACCATATGGTTTGAGAAGATAAATGAGCCACAAAAAAAAAGATCTATAAACAAAATCACTAGAGGGCAAAAGAGAAGTCAATATAGGATCAAAGAGAATCTAATAAAGATTATAGAAGAAATATGGAAGACGGAACTCAAGAGCTATAGTGAAGATGAACTGTAAGAGCATAGTCTATCAACATTATCAATAATCAGCCACAAAAAAAGAAGTCAGATGAAGGAAGTAAAGGGGCACTGATAAACTTAAAACAAAATTATAAATCATAAGGAGAACAATATCTTACCTCAAGAAGAAAGTCTATTTTTTCTCTATTAGGACTAAGAAACAGCTGGTTAAATTGAACACTAATTGTTCTACCTTCCAATATATCACGGACTGTATTGCAGGCACAGACTTTAAAACAGATTTCATCTAGAGCTTCATTTCTATAAAACACAAAAGTAGAACCAGTGTTGTTTTTTAAAAAAGGTATAAAATATAAAACTAAATTCACAAGAATGAATCATTTATTCCTTTATTGGGGATCAAACTCAGAGCCTTACAAATGCTAATAAGCAAGTGATCTTACCACTGAGCTACATCCCCAGCCCAGGCAATTTATTCTTGAGAAGTAAGATTTCAGTATATTCAAACACACTAGTAAATGTAACATACAAAGTTAAAAAAAAGTTTTGAATTTATGAAGGGATAATTAATTATAGATTAAGCAAAAGAATGGAATTCTGCTTTGTATAATTTTCTCGACAAAAGCACTTCTACAACAGACTACAAAAGCCAATTACAGAATGCATCCTTTGGTTGTGTTAATTTCCTTTACATTAACAAAAGTGAAAGTAATATCAAAAATTTGTAAATAATTTGGAGGTGTGTTTTTGATAAACCCGAAGGCACTTGCTCTTTTATTGAAAACCTAAAACATACTTACCCCTGTTGAGCTTTCTGAAAGAGTTCTCTTAGCACTGATTGCCGGAACTGGACAGGTAAACTGAATGTTAAGTTATCTTCAATAAAAATCTGTATTACTTCCTAGAACACATATATAAAATTGCATCCATTTCAAAAATCATGGCAGTTTCTTTACTTTAAAAAGTTTTTCTATATTGGAAAATACAAATTGAAGAACATCATAAAAATAACTTACTGGGAAAACAATCTCTAAATTTTTTCTTTTTTTTTAAAGAGAGAGGGACAGGAGCTGGAGCAGTGGCTCAGTGGTTACCGTGCTTGCCTGGCGTGCGTTCAAACCCCAGCACCACATACACAACAAAGTCTCGGAGCAATAAAAGCCACATGAAAATATAAATAAAATTGATTCTTTCTCTCACTGTCTGTCCCTCTCTCTTTAAAAGAAAAAAGAGAGAGAGGGGACAGTGAAAGAGGAAAGAGAATTTTACTTTTGTTCTTTTTTAAAGAGAGAAAGAAAGAGGAAGAGAATTAATTTTAAATTAATTTTATTTGGTTTTTTATTTGACTTTCATTGCTCTAACTCTTCATTGTATCTGTGGTGCTGGTCATCTTTCTAAAATACTAAAATTAGATTAGAAATAAAAATCATCCTTCCTTTTTTGAAAATTGAAAAACCACAGATCAAAAATGAGGTAAGGGGGCTGGAGCAGTGGCTCAGCAATAACAGCACTTGTCTGGCATGCGCAAGGACGTGGAATCAAACCCCAGCACCACGTACACAACAAAATGTCAGAGCAACAAAAGTCACATGAAAAACTAAATAAAATTGATTCTCTCTCACTATTTTTTTTAAAGAGTTTTACTTTTTATTTATTTTTTTAAGAGAGAGGGACAGTGAGAGAGAGAGAGAGAGAGAGGAGAAGAGAAAGAGAGAATTAATTTTATTTAGTTTTTCATGTGGCCTTCATTGCTCCTAGACTTAGTTGCGTACGTGGTGCTGGGGTTTGAACTTGCATACTCGCGCATGCCAAGCAATCGCGGTAACCACTGAGCCACTGCTCCCTCTCTCTCAATCTATTAAAAAAAAAGAGAGAGAGAGAGGTAAGGGGTTAGAGCGGTGGCTCAGTGGTTACACTGCTTGCCTGGCATGCTCAAGGACATGAGTTCAAACCCCAGCACCATATACACAATGAAGTGCTGAAGCAACGAAAGTCACATGAAAAACTAAATAAAATTGATTCTCTCACTGTCCTTTTCTGTTTATTAAAAAAAAAAAAGTGAGAGAGATAAAAGCCAGGCCCAATGGCACACACCTGTAATCCCAGCAACTTGGGAGGCTGAGAAGGGAGGATCACGAGTTCAAAGCCAGAAGGGGCAGCTTAGCAAGAGACATTGCCTTAAAATAAAATATCAAAAGGGATGGGAATATGGCTTAGTGGTTGAGTGTCCCTGGGTTCAAAACCTAGTAACCAGAAAAAAAGAGGTAAGGGGAAAAATAAATCAGTAAAAGGCAATCAACCTTTTCTTTTTGTACCAAGACTTGTGTTCCTCCTGCCTCAGGAGCCACTGGGATTATAGGCATGCACCCCTGCATCCAACACAATCTAACCTCTTCAAAAAAATTTTTTTAGAGCCTGACATGATGGCTACAATCTATATAAAGGGAATCTTTTTCAAATAAAAGGCAAAATATGATTTCCTTTTGTCTTTTAAGTACCAGGGGATGAAACCAGGGGCACTCTACTACTGAGCTGTGAGAAACAGGAAGTCTGATGGTCCATTTTCAGAATGTAGTCTTAAGGTTCACATATAAAAAGAAGCCATCTTAGGTCAGGAACCATGTAGTCAGAGACAACCTGTTTTTAAACTCCTTTTCAGATATCCCCATTAGACCCATAGCTGTTTTGTACCCACCCAAATTTTACATTAGCCAATCACACAGATTGCACTCCTTAGCGCCTCCAATCAGTGAAGGCTAAGATTGTGTCAGGTTAGAGTTATAAATAAGCAGACTGCCTGCTGAAATGTGCATGCTCATCAGATCCCCTCTGTGAGTGCACCATTCTGCAAAAGTAAAGTCTGCCTTGCTCATCCACTTCTGTGCACGTTTGATTTTCTTACAGCACCCCAGGATTTTTAATAATTTTATTTCTAACAGCTATACACCTAGCTCTTTATTTTTTGAGACATGATCTTGGTAAACTGCCTAGGCTAGCAACAAACCTATCCTCCTGCCTCAGCCTCCCCAGTAGCTGGGATTACAGGCTTGTGCTACCATACCTGCTTTACTGGAGCTTCTTAAGTAATCTATACACACCAGGCACATGGCATACATCTGAGATCCCAGCCTCACAGGAAGCTGAAGCACAAAGATCACGAGTTCGAAGCAACTTAGCAAGACCCTGTCTCAAAAAAAAAAGGGACTGGGGATATAATTCAGTGGTATAAGGATTACCTACCATGTGTGAGGCACTGGGGGGTGGACACCAGGAGATCTTTATATTATGTGTACCTTCACCTTTCATAAGCCTGCTACAGGGAGATGTTTACTGAAAGATTTTTAGACTTTAGTAAATTCTCCCATATCTATAATTCATATTCAAGAAAGTTTAATTTTGGGGCTGGAGCAGTGGCTTGGTGGTTATGGCACTTGCCCGGCATGCGCAAGTACACCAGTTCAAACCCCAGCACCACATACACAACTAAGTGTCAGAGCAACGAAAGCCATGTGAAAAACTCAATAAAAACTGATTCTGTCTCTCCCTTTCTCACTGTCTTTCTCTCTTGAAAAAAAAAAAAAAAAAAAAAAGTTTAATTTTCTAAAATGGGCGAAAACAATATTGGAAAGAGTCAGGGACAAAGGAAGGAAGTACTGTCCCCTCCCTTCATCTATGGAAACACAAAACTGAAAGTTAGCACTGTTTACTCTCTAGAATTGAAGTACAAACTCTATTTTCTAGTAATTTTATTACAAAGTTAAGGACAAGTACTGAGGAAGCAACAGACATCTCAACAGCCTGACATGATAACCAGGCTCAATAGCCAAGTGGGCTTTACAAATGACAATCCCAACCTCACAAAACCACTTTGTTCACTCTCTCCTTCTGTTGTTAATATTTACAAAGGCAAACAAAATTACGATAGAAGGACACACTTTCAAAATGGACCAAAAAAAACCCCTTCAGATTCCATAAAATTAAAGCTATCGACCTATAACTTAAGTAAAAGTTCTGTTTATAGAGGTTTTTTTAGTATTAGGGATTGAAACCAGGGGTGCTCAACCAGAGCCACATTCCCAATCCTTTTTATTTTTTTAGACAGGGTCTAAAATGCTGAGGATGGGGGCTGGAGCAGTCATCTCAGCAGTTGCAGCACTTGCCTGGCATGCATGACAATGCATATTTGAACCCAAGCACTACATACACAACAAAGTATCAGAGAAATGAAGACCAGATAAAAAACTAAATAAAAATGATTCTCTTTTTTTCTCTCTCTCACTGTCCCTTTCTCTTTAAAAAAAAAAAAAAAGAAAAAAATGCTGAGGCTGGCTTTGAATTCGTGATCCTCCTTCCTCGGCCTCCCAAACTTCGGAGATTACAGATGTGCACCACTGTGCCTTGCTATTTAGTATTTATACAGAATCAACTTATGATGGACAAATCCTATTCACTTGAAAAGGATAATATCGATAATAAAGAACATTTGTATGGTTAGCTTTAACTTCTCACTTGATTCTTTTAAGAATCTTATGAAATGTCATAACTATTATATCTTTAGGCCAGTTAGTGAGTTAAAATAAATGAGCAAAAAAATTACATGACTAGTAAATGGTAGTAACAAGACTGGAACTCAGTTTTGTCTGGCTTTCCAAAACTTTTCAACTATATCACTACATTCCCATCATACATCTTACCTGATAGTTGCCAGATCTCAAACAAATATGGACTTGACTATATGAAGTCAATTGTTGAGAGGTACTATCAGAAGAAGGTACAAGAACATCACATGCTTGACAATAGCCAGCTAACCGCTTCTCATCTATGGTACAATGAAGAGATAATGAACCTATCTGTAAAGTAAGAGTTATATCATTATCCATTAATGTAATATGAAAAATAATCTAGTACCCCCTTAATGTATTTAACAGTACAAGAAAATGAAAACAAAATTCAAATCTGGAGATGCTATAAAAAATGAAAAGGTTAAACATTTAAAGCAGGGGTCAGCAAATTACTGTTCATAGGCCAAATGTAGAAATGTAGCCTGAGGTCTGTAGTTTGTTTCTTGCAATCAAAACATTTTTGTTTTCTTTTTCTTCTTTCATTTTTTTTTTCTTTAGAGACAGAAGGAAAATCTATTTTATTTTTTCATCTAGTTTTTGTTGTTCTGACACTTAGTTGTGTATGTCGTGCTGGGGTTCAAACCTGGATCCTCATGCACGCTAGGCAAGTGCTTCACTGCTGAGCTACTGCTCCAATCCAAGATAAAAAACAATTTTTAGGATTGTAAATGAGACTACCAGACAGAAACAATATGGACCACAAAGCCTAAAAGAAGAAAAAAAATTTGCCAATCCCTGGTTTAAAGTTTTTAGAAAAAAATTGCAAAAGATGGAAACTTTTATCACTCTATCCAGGAAAGACAAATAAGACACTAACAAAGTGAACACTGTTAAAAATAAGCTCAAACATTTCAAAATACATGTATTTCAGAAATTTAAAGGAGATATTACAGAAACCGCTAAGTCTTTAATTAGAAAGAACAACAATGCTGTCACCAAAAAAGATTTTTAAAAAAGACATTTGAGAAATTGAGTGTCTTACATTATTAGGCTTAAAATGCAATGAAACTAGAAATCTGATGAGTCCCTTGAGCAAGGTAAAAGTGGAATTCCTAAAAGATCTATAATTGATTTAGACCTGTGGGTATAGCTCGGTAGTACAGCAGTTGCATACCATGCATGAGATCGTAGGTTCATTTTCCAGCACCATATACACATACAAAAATATACACAAAGAATATATTATATCTCTAGAGCATTTAATCAATTTCTCTGAGGAAAGAAGAGAATGAAGCCAGGATTTTTTTTTTCCATGCACAAGGCATACAAAGACCTAGTTATAAACCTTAAAATGTAGTCATCTTAATCAGAACTGTAGTACTAGGGACTGAAGCCAGGGCCTCACACAGCTACACCACCAGCACCCTTTTTCTTATTTTGGGTAGTGTGGACTGAACCCATGGGTGCTTTACCACTGAGCTAAACCCCCAGTCCTTCTTATTTTTTGAGACAGGGTCTCACTAAGTTGCTCAAGGCTTTGCCATGTTGGTGAGGTAGTTTTGAACTTACAATCCTCCTGCCTCAGCCTCCCAAGCTGCTGGGATTACAGGTGTGCACTACCACATGCCCAGCAAGAAACAGATTTTTGAAAAGTTTATCCTTAGCAGGAATTAAGGTAAATTTTTAAAAGATAATATATTTCACCCAAAATATTAACAAAATTCATTTGAAATACTGATTGAACACACTGATTCAAGTAAATAGAGTAAAAACATTACCAATTAGAAAGCAATTTGGTTTCATCAATCATAACCTTTAAAAAATAAATGACCACTGGATGGTAATTCTATTCACAGTAATTAAAAGGTTCTAAAATGTGAACCAAAGTTTGTTCTCAAGACAGAAATATGACACCTTTATAATACAGACTAAATAACCTAGCCAGGCACAGTGGTGCACACCTGTAATCCCAGCTATTCGAGAGGCTGGGGTAAGAGGTTCACGAGTTCAAGGCCAGCCTGAATAACTTCTCGTGACCCGATCTCAAAATTAAAAATTAAAAAGGGAAGGAAATGTAGCTCAGTGGTAGAATACTGCTGGGTTTAATTACAGATACCAAAAAATAAAAATAAAAAATAAAAAAAAAGCAGTAAATAACTAAATGCCCAAACATAAAAAAAATAAAGTCAATCAAAGAACACCCACAATGATAAATTTAAAATACCTATTCAAAGACCTAAGTTACAAAATAGTATATATGAGCTAAAATGTATAAGAACATGAAGAAAAAAACTGAAAAATACGATTAAAAGGTAAAATGGGTTATTTCTAGGTAGTATAGATTTTTTTAAAAACAAATTTTTACTACCGTTTTGAACTCCTCAAATTCAGTGGACTAAACACACCCATTTTTTTTTTTTTTTTTTTTTTTTGGTCTTTGTTGCAGCTCCTAGGAACTGAACCCAGGGCTAAGCATGCCTTCCACCATTCAGCACCAACACACTGTTTTTTATTCCTCAGAAAAATTAAAACCAAAACAACGTATAGATTATGATTGCATTTACCTCTGCAATTAGTTCTTTGGTTCTAAAAAATTTTTCCCTGGCATTTTCGTAGACTGCTGAATTTGTGGAGCCTTGCTGGAAGTATGCTGCACCCAAATCATAACATACCTGAAATGGAATGAATACCAAAATTGCTTAATAATTTTCCATGGACTTTAGACTTGACAAAAATATCTTTACATCAAGAAAACAATGGAAAAAAGGCAAAAAACATTTGATGGGACTGGAGCGGTGGCTCAGAGGTTGAAGCATTTGTCTGGCATGCATGAGGAGTCAGGTTTGAATCCCAGAACCACATACACAACTAAGTGTTGGAGCAACAAAAACCAGATGCAAAACTAAGTAAAACTGATTCTCTCACGCTCCCTCTCTCTTAAAAAAAAAAAAAAAAAAAAGCTAACTCAGTTTAAACTAATTGTATTCACCTGTGATATGCTTGTCCTTAAGCTGGATGAGCTAAACAAAGCATTTTTTGATTGTTTGTTTTGGTACCAAGGATTGAACCTATGGGCACTCAACCTCTGAGTCATATCCCCAACCTTTTTTTTTTCAGGGCTGAGGACCAAACTCCAGGCCTTGCACATGCTAGGCAAGAGCTCTGCCACTGAGCTAAATCCCCAACCCCCACCAACCCTTTTTATATTTTATTTTGAGTTTGGGACACGCTAAGCCGCTTATGGCCTCGATAAGTGGCTCTCAATGTCTCAATGTCCTGCCTTAGCCTCCTGAGTCACTGGGATTACAGGTGTGCAGCCAACAAAGTCATTATCTAGTTTTGAATTTCTACACTAAGAAGCAGGGTCTAGGGGCTGGAGCAGCAGCTCAGCAGTTACAGCACTTTCCTGGCAAGCACAAGTACATGGGTTCGAACCCCTGCACCATGTACACAACGAAGTGTGGGAGCAACGAAAGCCACATGAAAAAACTAAATAAAAATTGTTTCTCTGTCTCTCTCCTCTCTTTCATTGTCCCTTAATCTTTTATTTTTTTAAGAAATTTAGATATTGTACAATCAAAAATGCATCCAAAGTAACAATATGATATGTATATTTTCTTAAATTAGCTTTACCCCTAGATCCCACCTTGTTCTCCCACCCTTTCCCCTCTCCCCCGCTTCCCGATACATGTCTATGAATGCCCTAGGTTATATGTTACTATGCCTTTGCTGGGTCTCATACATGAGACTGATCACCTTTCACATAGGCCTGGGTGTAGCTTCAGCCTCCACAAATGAGTGAAAACATTCGACCCTTGACTCTCTGATTTAGGCTAACATCACTCAACATGATTTCTTCCATCGCCATCCATTGACCTTCAAAGGCTGCAATGTCATTCTTTCTAATTACTGAGTAAAACTCCATGGAATATGTATA
>PVKS010024606.1:0-30886 GCA_004027875.1 Aplodontia rufa | reverse complement strand
GGTTAGGGAATAAACTACCAGGTATAGACAACCAGCTGCAGAGTTGTCTGAGACTTAGCTGTTGGTGCCTGGTGATTTTTGTGAGAAATTGATTTCAAGTTGCTGCATGTTGAATATTGTGGTAGATTGATTTGGACAAAATCCACTCCTAGTGGGATTGTAAAATCATGAATTTTTGTCATGAACTTTGGAGACTTTCTCTGGACAATTCTGTTTTCTCTCTCCATAATTAAATGGAACAATTTACATTAATGACCATGTGTTATATATATTATATTGCATTAACGTGCCTGCCACATTGTAGACTTCAACAAATAATCACAATTATTTTGAGACAAAATGAAATTTTGCCAGTCACCATTAACTTATGTTTTTGTCCAATCTCAACTGGAAGACCTTACTGTGGGCCAAATTTTGCTGCCAACCTGCCCAATTCATATGTTTATGCTTTAACCCCCAGTGTGACTATTTAAGTTTATAAAGACTAAATGAGGCCATGAGTGTGTCCCTCTGGTCCAATAAGGTTGGTGTTCTTTTTTTTTTTTTTTAGACTTATTTAATTTATTTTTTTAACACTTTTTTTTATTATTTTTTATTTTTGAACAACCTTACAAGATTTTAACAAAATAATATAAAATGTGTATATATTCTGGATATTGCAATTACCCCCAGGAGCGCCCTCCCCAATTACTCTCCCTTATCCCATCCTTCCCCTTCCCACTATATCTCTACAAAAAGTATTAGGTTGTAAAGCATTACATCTTATCTGGGTTTAACACATGCTAATAGACCAACTTTCTCATTGTCCAGGGTCTAGTCCCCACCTCCACAGATGAGTGGAGACAATCAACCCTTAGATCTCTGGGTTAAGCTGAGAAGAAATGGAGACTTCAGAGCTCTCTCTTTGCACCAAGGAAAGATCATGTGGGCAAACAATGAGAAGACAGATCTGTTTAAGACAGGAAGAGAGCCCTAGTCAAGAAATAAAACTGAAAATTAAATTAAAAAGCTTCTCCATAACAAAGCAAACATTTAAGAACACGAAGAAAAAGTCTACAGAATGGAAGAAGATCTTTGCTACCTGCTTGCTCCTGAGATAGGGCATTAATATCCATAATATATAAAGAACTCAAAAAACTTAGTATCAAAAAATAAACAAACACCAAATAATCCAATTAATAAATGGGTCAAAGGACTAAACAGACATTTCTCAAAAGAGGAAATACTGAAAGTCAACAAATATTTGAAAAAATGTTCAACATCTCTAGCCATTAGGGAAATGTAAATAAACATTGAGATTTCTTCTCACTCCAGTCAGAATAAGTGTTGGTGAGGATGTGGGGAAAAAGGTACATTCCTACATTGTTGGTGGGACTGCAAATTAGTGCAATCACTTGGAACACAGTATGGAGATTCTTCAAAAACTTAGGAATGAAACCACCATATGACCCAGTTAACTCACTCCTCAGTATATATCGAAAAGATCTAAAATCAGCATATTATAGGTATACAGCACATCAATGCTTATAGCAGTATAATTCACAATGGCTATGCTATGGATCAAATCTCTAGGTGTCCCTTGACAGACAAATGGGTTAAACACACACATACACACACACACACACACACACACACACACACACACACATACACACACACAAACACAGTGGAGTATTATTCAACAATAACCATGAATTGCTACTCGACCATAAAAAAGAGTGAAATTATGGTATTTGCTGGTAAATGGATGGAACTGGAAACTATCTTATTAAGTAGAATAAGACAGACACAGAAATTCAACGATTGAATGCTTTTTCTCATATGTAGAAGCATAAAGAAAACAAAAGAAAATGAGACGGGGAATTCCATCAAAATAGAAGAGAGGTCAGTAGAGTATAGGAAGGGGTTGAGGGAGAGAGAAAGGAAGGAAGAAGGGAAGAACAGTAGAATGGATCTGAACTAACTTTCCTATATACATATATGAATATACCAAAGTGAATCTCACCTTTATGTATATCCACAAGACACCAATTAAAAAAAACTAGTAAGTAAATTAACAGAATAATCAGTAGAGTAGAGAGAAGGGAATGGGGAAGGAGGAGGGAAGGGAAGTACTGGGGACTGAATTAAAGGAAATGATATTCCATACTTTTATAACAATGTCAAGATGAATCCTAACATTATGTACAACTAAAAAGAACCAATAACATAAAACAGAAAGCCCCTGTGAGAAACTGACCATGCTGGCCCCCTGATCTCAGACTTCCAGACCCCAGAACTGTAAGAAATAGTATGTTCCTAATGTTGACATCACCTAATGTATGGTATTTGTTATGGCAGCCTGAGCAGACTGATGTGCACCTAAACTTTCTCTACTTTGTTCCCTATTTAGTCACCTCCCCTTACCCTATATGTGTTAAGCTGGCCTTTCCACCCAATTCCAGACTCTCATTTCTCCCACTAAATTTTGCCTATTTAGAACAATTCAATTCCAATCAAAGCAGTCTGCTCTTCTATTTTAATTTAATAAATGTCTTGCAAGGATTCTAACTTGTAATGCCACCCATTGTGTTTGTTGCCATTGTCCCAACCTTTGTTCCATTCTTTTGCCCATTCTTCACTTCTTCCTAGGGATCTGTGCTCAGTAAAAGAGAGGAGTGAAGGCCGTTGGATGAGTAGGGGATAGAACAACATTGTCAACCTTCTCAGCATATTTACTGATCTGGTTCTCATCCAAAGAAACTCTGATTTAATTTGACATGGATGTTGTTTGAGAATTGGGAAATTTAAAAGCTTTCCAGGAGATTTTAATGAGTAGTTCAAACTGAGAATTACTGAGCTATATACAGGTTGACTTGGATATAGCACACCATGATGAGTCATGCTCCAGAGAAGTTTGAGATGAGTTTTAGTGTCTAAATTCTACTCCTTGACATTCTTTCTCTCTAGTTTTGGATTAAGAAGCTCCAAAATAAGGGCAAAAAGGAAGTAAAGTAAAACTGTCTCTTTTCTTTCTTTCTTCCTTCCTTCCTTCCTTTCTTTCTTTCTTTCTTTCTTTCTTTCTTTCTTTCTTTCTTTCTTTCTCTCTCTCTCTCTTTCTTTCTTTCTCTTTCTTTCTTTCTTCCTTTCTTTCTTTCTTTTATTTATTTTTTGTATCAGGCATTGAACCCAAGGGTGTGGAACCACTGAGTCATATCCTAGCTCTTTTTTATATTTTATTCATTTTATTTTGAGACAGGCTCTTGGAAAGTTGCGTAGGGCCCTGCTAAGTAGATAAGACTGGCTTTGAACATGCAATCCTCCTGTCTTAGCCTCCCGAGTTGCTGTGATTTTTGGCATGCGCCACCATGTCTAGCTTTTATTTACTTTTTGATAAATGGAATGGATATGTGGGATCAGAAAGGTTACCACATCTGGGCCTGGTCAGGACCCAGATGGGAGGTCTATTCTTGCCTCAATACTTCCAGTTTCAAATAAAAGAAAGTCATGTGTGGGTGGGCAACAACCTGGAATGTGTTTATTACAAATGCCTTTCAGTGTCAAATTTTCTTTGTCAATATAGCAAAGACAGTTTTCTTTTTTTTCCTCAGAATGTAAAAATGTTAGCGAAAAATGAATTTTTTTCATAAAGAAAATTTTATATCATAAGATGTCAACCTTGTGACCCAGTTAATGGTATTGATTCATTTAGAACTCAACAGTGGGTACAGAGATGAAATTGGAAAAGGAAATAAAATGCCTGAAGGGAGAACCTTTTAAGATCAGATGGTTAAGCCACCCCTTGGAGATGAGGCAGAGTGAAGGGGGCTCTGTCCAAGGCTTGCTTCGCTTCCTCAGGGAGCCCTCCATGCTTCATGCCCTTTGCAGACTGTTCTGTTAGCAAAGGGTAAAAAAAAAATCAATGCATTCTGGGTAAGAAATCCACTTTTGAGCAAGCATTTCCTTCTTCCCTGGAGTCTTTTAAAAATGCAGGTGGTATATCCATGACTTAAATTTTCTTCCAAGATAGGGAGCGTAGTCTCTGCTGGGTTCCAATACTACAAACCCTGTACAAAAAGTGTTTTTGGAAAACAAGAGGACTCCCTCTTCTAATCTGGCATGGGGCTTATCTTTCTGACTATGTAGCATCAGCAGAGAGGCTGACCCAGAGGGAGCTCTTACTTTGTGTGGTTATACTGGAGTGTTAATAGCTTGGTGCAAGTAGAAAAATACTCTATCTATAACTACAGAGCATACATTTAATTTTAAAAATTCTCTTAAAAACAGTCGAGAAAGGGAGAGCGGAGGAGTGGGTGTATGGTGTGCACTGGAATAGTCTGTAAACACCTCTGGGAACAGTAGGGCTGCTTTGTAACAACAGCGGCTTTCTGGGTGCAACTAGGTTTGTGTGTTTTGTTGAGAGATTATTGGGGAAGAGGAGTGTCAGTGTTATATTTTAAGTGAGATAGTTAGCCTGTGTCAGCTTCACACAGAATTTTCCACCGTTTTCGAATGGATCTGAGATAATACTTTTATCTCCATGAGCATAATTTGACAATGTCCTGTTAACATACAGAACAATAAAAAGGACATAAAATGATGGCTAATCCCATCACCCATAGCTCTTTATAAATTTTAGGTGATTTAATTTCAGTATAGAGAAGTTAAGACTTGTGGAGAAGCCTCAAGAGGAACTGGGCTAATGTTTGAACAGCATATCTTCCTCATAATTTGATGTCTAACCTACTGGTATCTTTATAAAGAGTTTCCATAGGTGGCATTATTTTTTAATTAAATTCTTTGACTATATTCTAATGTTTGTTTTTATTTAGGCTCTGGCATTTTTAACTCTTAAGGTTTTTGACCTAAGTCTTTTTGACTTGGGAGCACAGCTGTGAGTTCAGAGAAGACACAGGGTAGGCTTGAGGGTTGGTTTGTAAAGGGATAAATGTGGAAGAATCTCTTTTATTCTTTTTAAATATATGAGTGCATTTTTTTATTCGGAGATGTAGTTTCTTAGTATTGGTTTAGGCATTCAGGAGACTAAAAGATTTTTCTCTTTGCACTTTACAATAATAGAAATCGATAGTACAAACCACTATAGATTTTGCACAGTACCTATGATGTATAACTTGATTTAATTAACACAACAACACAGCATTCAGGGAGATGTCATTCTGATGGAAACACTGAGACTTACAGAGATTAATACCCAAGCTCACAAACCTCCTCAAGGACCAACACAGGATTTCCTTAGATTTAGGGTGCCTTACTTCAAGTCTTGTACCCTTTAAACTGTATCATAGATAAGATCAGACTGTGAAAAATCACAGTCATTTGAAGTGGTGCAGGACTCCCAACAGCGGTAGACAGGACTCCTGCCATGAAAGCACACTTGCAATGAGAGTGTCTCGGCACTAGAGGGCAAACCCCCGAGTTCTCCATCTGCTCCTGTGCACAGGGAGACACTGCAATATCATCGGAAGGATTTTGCTCTGTCACATGCTTCTTGGCACCTGGTTGCTGTAACTATAAAGACCTGAGCATAGATGGTAATGAAAAACACTTTTAATTCCAGGAGAAGAAAATGAAATCTTTACTTTTCCCTGCCTGGTGAGCCTGGCACACTTAGAACACGCTGTTTCACTAGCATACCAGCTTTCTCGCCTCTCCTGTGTTGGTTGGGTTGGCAAGAGGACAGAAAATATCAGCTGTATTTTCGATCACATTATGGCTATTGGCCTAAGAGATTTCTGGCACATTATACCTTGAATGAATTGGTGGTTCCTCTTAGCTAGTGTCAGTGAGAATTAAAGCACGAAATGACGTTTTATACAAATTCCCCAAGGCACAGAACAGCAAAGCTGGAAATGACTTTAGAGTTCAGAGTCTTCATTTTGTAGAAAATAAAACTAAATATTACATCAAGGAAGGACTTGTCCCTTGTTACCCAGCTGATCTAGAGCAGAAGTCCCCCTAGAACCCAGGGCTCATACATGCATGATCTCATCCCATTCAGGAACCTAAGAAGAGGTGCTTGATGACACTTGTCCTCAGACTCCTTGGGTGGCCTGATTGTCAGGTAATAAAGCCTAATTAGAGATTCTTGATGAAGCCTATTGTACACATGCATTTTTGTTACCATTAATAAATACTATTATTGCACCATGCCAGTGTCTCCAGCTAGATTAAGGGGTTCTTTTCCATCTCCGTGTGCATTAGATCTCATTGCAGACAGTTTCTAAAAATACCCCAGAGATGTTTGCCTCATTGTTAGATTTCTAGAAATGGAAAACCCATAGTTTTGAGATTATCTAATCATAGTGGTAGAGTAGTTTTGATTAAGTACTTGGGGAGAGAGAGGTTAGTTTGGGAGGGTGGTTTGGGTGTGGAGTAGTAATTTAGAAATTGTTGCCCTTTTTATCAGATGATAAAGAGGCATAGAAGTGCTGTGTGATTTATCTGCGGCTCTGAAATTGGATGTCAGAATAAGCATTATTACAAGTTATCAGACTTGTAGTGAAATACTCAAGTAATAATTCCATTGTAGAAGTGGCTTCTGGTCTGAAAGTCAGCTTTACTTTTGCAAGTACGTTTCTAGTCTCTTCCTAAGTGTTGCCTAAAGAGCTCTGCAATCTTCCCCTTAAATCTTTCCTCTCTGTCACTGGCTTATGCTCAAAGTCTCTACCTCGCCCCAATACGTAATTAGCAGGAACTTCCTCTAAAGCAAATTTGATCATACCTCTCCTTGACTCAGATTCCTGATTAGAATTCCACTGTCCATACTGATACCTTTGCACTGCATGATGGAGGGGAACAGTTCCATTTATGGAGCCGGAATATGTTCTCCTCCTCCTCTCCTATTTGCTTTCCCACTTGGGAGACTCCTCCTCTGACTTGTCCTCTCTTCCTTGTTGAAATAAAATTTGCCTGTGGCGTAAGAGGCTGGAAGCTGGAAGGTTTTGCCGGAATGGTCTATGTGCACTTTTAAAAAGAGGTATGATATTTTAAGTTATGAGCAGCGGATGCCTATATAGCATAGTGAATCAGAAAGTTTCTAACAGGTTCTACCTCCAAGAAAAAAAATAATATGCTCGCATACATACATATATATCTGGGCTGAACAGTCACTAGGCTCCTGATGTGACTTGCCCTACATTCTTTGCTCCCTGGGGAACCACACAAGTATTTTGCAACCTCCTTTCACACCTCAGCCTACCACACTGTGTTGCCTCTGAACATTTGTATTCCACCTCCTTCTTTTATTTGTGGTAATTTTATACATGACAGTTACTAACAAACTTAAGGGAAAAATGATAGAGGGTCCTATTAAAATAAAAAATGCAAGGGTGTTAGTGCAAGCGCAGTCTCTGTAAATAATATAGCTTTCTCAGCTAAAAATTTAAAGCAGAGGATGCTCAATAGCAAAGATATTTTTTACAGCATAGGAAACTGGGGCTTACCCAAGATTCCTCATGAATACGCTTTGGAGATTCATTCAGTTAACATTTTCTAGCTCATATCCAAGCTTGCCCTGTCAACATATATTAAAGATGGTGAAGAGATTTTTTCTTATCTACCATTGAGGGCAGGAATCTACAGCAAATTTGAGAGGTCATTCAGTACTACATTCATTCAATAAGTATTGTTCCCAAATCTCCAGAGGTCAGATATCTTGCTTACACTTCCCACGGCAGTGAAGGCTGCCTTTCTGGAGAAGATGGTATTAGCGCTGGTCAGGAATCAGATGGAAGGAGGAAGTGGTGTCTGTCGCTTGGAAGGGTGCAGCATGAGCAGAAGGACTGGGTTTCTTTAAGCATATGGAGTAGTGGGGAACTGCTGCTGCAGTGCAGGGTTCCGAGGGACCACGGTTTCTTCAGGGGGGATACACTTCAGGAAGTTGACCAATCACAAGTTACATTCTTCATGTGTCCTTTTGAAAATTGTTTATGATCATCTTCTTATGAAAATCTTGATATTATTTTATTATAATTATAAGTATGGAGTGGCAGGGGATACTGTACCATCTGGCTGGGTAACGTGTCGTTATGATTGTATCCATGATATGACATGACCCATTCCCATTGGACACTATTGGGAGGAAAACTGTCTTCATGATCTGAGAGTAAACCTACCTTAGTAGGCTGCTGGATATGTGCCTTATTTAACATCAGGCCCAGGTTTTAAAATGGAAAATGGAAGAAAAGAAAACCAATTGGAATTTCAATGTCATTGTTTATTTTCTTTAACTGTGATAAGAGGGCGAAACCAGAGTGTATCTTCATGTACTTAACTACAGAAGAATGGGGGTAAGAAACCAAGGAACACTCCTGAGGTCAGTCAGTTCTGAAAGCATGAGAGTGCGCTCCCTCAAGGCTGTCCATTTCATGGCCAAGTAGAGGGAGACACACTTGTGAGGAGCCTTGCTGAGAAACTGGCTCAAATCTCAGTTTGTGTCTTGCAACCCAGGAAAAGCAGAAGTGCAACCGGAAGCTTGTCAAGTATCAGTCTGCTGTGATTTCTTGTTTGGTTTTGGGTGGTGGTTTAGTAAAGGGAGTTGGCTGAGTGCTAGAGAGTTTTTGAGGACCCAAATAGCACTAGAAGACCTGATCCTTGACTTACTCATATTGGTAAAATAGGAAATAATGACATGAATTGATGCTACTGATTGTCTATTGAAACCATTTTGGGAAACTGGAGATGCAGGCATCTTACTCTGGGAAACACTGGCCAATGTCTATTTGCATTTTATACCAGTCCAATTTTGGAATCCTACAGATTCAAATATCTATTCTAGATCATTGCCTTAGAGCTTCCCCAATGCATGCTATATGTCAGTTTAATCAAGAGGTCTTTTTTCTCATGTCAGTGTCAGATTAATCTTTGCATGAATTTTGAAATGCTTTATGCCGATTTTTGTTTCCTATCATCTATCTATCATCTGTCTATATCTACTCATCATCTATCATCTATCTGTTGGCTTATCCATCTGTCCATCTTATCAATTATGTAGTGTTGGGGCTTGATGTATAAATTTATTTGCAATATTTCCCTGCTCTTTCCAGATTTTGGGAACCACTTGTCTTTCTTTCCACTTGTTTCTATTCATTATATTTCTTGGTCATTGACATTTAAGGCCAAATCTGTATGAAATTTTAATTTTTCAGTGTTTTTTTTGTTTATGATATTGTATAGATGTTGGTATGTAGGGAGAGTCACACTACTGATAATTGTTATACTGAAACTCTAAAACATTTAGTGACATTTGAAAATTAGCATTTAAATAATTAAAATAATAGAATACATAATGTAGTTTTAGTGAGAATTTTCAAATCATTATAAGTATTTATGTTGATGGAATCCTAATTTTAAACTAAACATGTGTTTAGGGTGGAAGCCTGGGAAAGATATCTGCACATTATTTCTTGCCAGTTATGCTGCTTGTTGGGTGGACATTACATTTTCTTTTTATTGTTGCTGTCTCACTTTATGTACACCACACAGAGTGCTTTATGGAAGGAAAGTACACTGCAAAAATGGTGAAAACACAATTTAAATTGCTGGTCACTTCCTAATATGTTCTCATATTTAAGCATGTTGCAGAGGTTGGAGCAGTGGTTTGGAGGTTACCTCGCTTGCCTGGCATGTGCGAGGTCATGGGTTCTTACCCCAGCACCGTGTACACAACGAAGTGTCTGAGAAATGAAAATCATATGAAAAACTAAATAAAATTGATTCCTCCCCTTCTCTCTATCTCACTCTCCTTCTCTCTCTCTCTTAAAAAAAAAAAGACACATTGCAGGGGCTGGAGCAATGGATCAGTGGGAGAGCACATGCCTGGCATGCATGAGGATCTGGGTTTGAATCCCAGCATCACATACACAACTAAGTGTCAGAAAAACAAAACTCAAATGAAAAATAAATAAAAATTAATTCAGACTCTCTCGTCTCTCTTAAAAAGCACACACACAATGCATACTTCATATGTTAAATGGGGCCTTGCAAAATGAAAATTCATTTCTTTTTTTGCACACGTGCAAATCAACACTGCTTGGGCAAATGCTTTTCTATGGCAGTCTCTGTCTCTCTGTCTCATGGTGGAATGGTTCCTAAGCTGATGAAGTGGCTGGTCTGTGAGACTTTTACAAGGCAGTTGATTGATTATTTATAGAAACTAGAAAAATAATATATGTCCCTAACAGATGCATTCAGACCGTCTGTATGGAACACTACACCAACTTCCCTGTCATTGATTTTTACTTCAGATATCAGAATAGACAATGACCAAATAATGAAACAGATCATTGCTCAGTTTATCTGAATCTATTTTTGCAATGACAGACATAATTCTCCCAGATGTCATGATTTGGCTGTTTCAATAACCTCCAAGAACAAATCAGATTCTCTGCATTCAATCCAATTGGCATTGCAGGGATCAGTGGTTATTTCAGCTAAAAGATGAATTGACTCTGACTCAGCAGTGCCACTGTCACCTGTCATTCTAATATCCTTTGACTGTCTTTGAATGGCTTGTGGTGAAATCAAAGAATAGACAAATATAATTTTGTTTAAGTATAGAAGACTCAGAAAAAGAATCTTGTGCAGATTCCTTTACTTTGAACCATGTTGACACCGCTTGGTCCCTTGGTGGACGCAGGGGATCATGCTTTTGACTTACTTTTCCAAGGATTCTGAGAATGAGAATGTTAACACACCTCTTTGTTCAGAGCAATGACTGCCAATGATTGCCAAGTGGGTACAGAGAGAGATGTCCTTGCAAGGTTGTCTCACTCTTGTCCCTGACTCAGGGCTTCAAGGATTTTAAAGCTCTCCAGCCAAACTTTCCCTTGTGAGCAATTTTGTTTTCATCCAGTCATTTAATTTAGTACTGAAGCTTTACATATATTTCCCCACGTATATTGACCATTTAAATATATAGATGTTTGAATAAGACCTCCATGTTTTCCTTTATATAAAGGATAACAGGAAGGTCTCAGGTATTGGGCCTGTGGCCTTAGGCTTTAAGAATTTAATTTCGTTTCATAGGCAATTCCAGCTTCTGGAATTTTTAATGCATAGGATGTAATATGCACGCGGAGGTAGAACTGTCATGTCTATTCACTATGACTTTAGCCAGCTCGTTATAAGGATATTTATAAGCCAAATTTCTGTATGTATATATAAATGTCTAATGAGTCTCTTCTCAGTCTGATTCTCTCTCAGTGCTGCATTTAGATTTATATTTTAATCAGACCAAGTCAACATTTAATTTTCACTTGCTTCAACTATTGTGTTCAACGAAGCAGAGGATCCATCTGTCTTAAAAATCCAGAGAAATAAATACAGCAAATAAAAGAACCTCGATGTGTTTGTGTACCCTTGCACCCTAGCCTCTGGCCCATGCTGAGGGTAGTGGACACGCAGGACTGTGTGAAACAAGATTGCTTGTCCTCCTCTTCCAATCGCTACTGTGATTTTTCATTTTCTACAGTCCTTTCTTTATTAGACTGTCCCTGCATTTCCCCTTGTAAATGCAGAACCAAGTTTGACAGTAATTGTATCTTTTTGGACTTTTTTCCCCCTCCTTCAACACTTTCCAATTTCCCTTTTTGAATTCCTCACTGGACAGCTTTACCCTATGAATCCCAAGTGCAGACTCTGAAGATGGCTTTCCTTCAATTGCCTCCCCTTGTGAATGACTGAGCCAGGGAGCAAGGCTTCCAACTCAGAAAAGTATTTGAAAGTGTCACCTTTGCACTTGGGCTCATTTTAGTCAAATATTAAGTCTCTTGTCCTAATATCAAGGCCCTTGTCATTTTCCTAGGCTAATTTGGAATACTGCATTTCAGTCACATTGGTCTCTTGTGGCGTGCTAGACACACCAGGCTTCCCTTTAAAAAAAAAAAAAAACTTGCACATCATTGCATCTTTACACGTGCTGCATCTTCCCCAGCTTATCCGCTCCCCTCCCTGCCCAATATTGCCTCTTCAGATATGTTCTGCCATCGAGGCTGCATTAAGTTCCATTTTCTCAATTCTCTGATCAGTGACCTATTCCCCCACTTCCCACCTCATGGTAGGAGTCCCTATAATGTGTTCATGCAGACTTGGTTCCATTCCCCCATGGACAGATTCCACAGTACAGCAAGAAACAGTTCTCACCACCATACACTGGCTGTTGTGTTCAACCTCCTGATTTTAGGGTATTTCTACCCTTTTGTAGCTTATATACACTGATCCTAACGTTTATCGCAGCACACTGTTTCTTTTTCTCTTGTATGTTGGTCGTGATGCTTCAAGCATTTGGAAAGTACTGTGATTTTCTTTAGCATTTTCGTCTCTGACATGTTTTAGTGACTCTCTCATCAGACTGGCCTCTCGTTTTAGAGTGTCCTTTTTATAATCTATCAATAATAAAACACTGTGTTTCAGATGTGGCCTGACGAGCACAGAAGGAAACGAGGCTGCTATTACAGTGTTCTGGATTGACTTCTCTGTGTGTGGTCCAGTGTCGAATGGGATTCGTAGTAATCATCGACAATCTAGCTCACTCTTTTTGCAATACATTACTTCTATTTTCCACTCTAGATGTTCTCTGGTCTTTTCAGTGGCCCCTTCTGCCTCTGATCTGGGGCAGATGAACAGTGATCTGCTTTATGTCTCTATAGATTAGTTTGCATCTTTTAGACTTTTATATGAATTAAATCTTATACACATACATAGTCTATTACAAAGAGTTTTTCTCTTTTGGAAAAATATATTTTTATTCCTTCAAATGAGATTATTCTAACACCGTGTTTGCACAACTGAATTTCTAAACCTAAGAAATTCATCCATTTAGATTTTATCTTTTTGATTTCAATCCAGTGTTCCTGTATGTCAAAATGATTTTGAATCCTGAATCTGTCAACCAAAGTATTAGCTAGCTATCTTTTCTAGTTGTAAGCTTTCTGAAGGTTTGATAAATAAATTTCAATACATTATTGAAGAATACAGAATTATGAAACATTAAACCTGAAAGAACCTAAGTCATGGATACAATAGCTGATCAGAAAAATTAAGGATAATAGCCCTTGGTGCTATCTTGGCAATGATCTGTTGGGTTGATCTCACAGCCAAGGTCTCCTTCCTAGAACAAGGTCTACCTTTCCTAAAGTGCTATGGTAATTTTTATGTCTGCCACTAACTCTACGATGTTTTCTGAGACAGTTTTGCTCTGCTTTTCTAATTTTCTCACCATTGTTCCCAGGTACACTCTTTACGTGTATGAAAATATATGCTTAGCATATTTTTGGAATTCACATTCAGCAAGATTTACCCACTTTATAAACTTTGATGAGTTTTATGTAACCACCGCTCCAGATGAGATGAAGAATTATTTTTGTTATGCCACCCTTTCGCTCAATACTCCCTATCTTGGACCCCAGGCAACCATTGATCCACTTTGTTGGTGGATTAGTTGTTAGATTAGTTTTTGTTTTCTAGGGCTTAATAGAAATGAAATCCCACAGTGTATACTCTTCTGTATCTGGCTTCCAGAATGCATGTAAGATATACCTGTGATTTCACATGTGACAGTAATTAATCCATTTTTATTAATTATTAGTGTTTCATTGTAAGAATTTATTTATTTACCTGTTCATGTGATTTGAGTTGTTCCCTGTCCTTAGCTATTATGAATAAAGTTGCTATGAACATTGGTATAAGATGTAGTTTAGTTCTTGATTGTTCTCCAAAGTCCCACGTGTTGGTGATTGGGACCCTTGCCTTTGGGAGCTGGTGGAACCTTCTGGAGGTGGGGTCTGTGGAAGGAATTTGGGTCACTGGAGGCAGGATCTTGAAGGGGATTGGGGACCCCAGGCCCTTCCTCACTTTCTCTTTGCTTCCGGCTGCCATGAGGTGAATAGATCTCCTCCGTCACATGTTCCTGTCATGATGTACTGTGCTGCCACAAGCCCAGAAGAATTGGTTTGAGCAGCTACAGACTGAAACTGTGAGCCACTGTAAACCTTTCCTTCGAATAAGTTGACTACCTCAAGTATTTTCTCACAGTGACAGAAAGCTGACAAAGCAGTCAATCAGTCTTTTCATGGCTATGTTTTTATTTCTCTTGAGTGCATACCTATGAAGGGGAGCTAGTGAATCACAAGTTTAATTGCATAATAAGCCACCAGAGTATTTTTCAAAGTGACTAAATAATTTTAAATTCCTACCACCAGTGTATGAGAAATCTGATTGCTCCACATCCTCGCAAACATTTGGTTTTCCATTTATCCATTGTGTGGAGGCATGCTAGTAACACATTATGACTTATATTGGCATTTTTAAATGACCAATGTTGATGAGCATATTTGCTTTGCTTTTTTGCCATGTATATGTCTTCTTTTGTGAGGCCTCTGTTCAAATTTCTTTCCAGGCATTTATTTTATTTCCATTATCTCTCTCTTTTCTCTCCTTTGTTAAGTCACTACTATTTCCATTTTTCTCTCAAGCCCTATTTTTTGGTTTAGAATGATTTCTTCTGGTAGCTCATTCCAATTCTCCCTCTTCTAATTTGCAAGCATCTCCTGAGCATATGGCTGCTCAAAATCTTCTGTGAGCATGAGAATAGTTCAGTTATTTTCCCTAGTAGTAACTTCAAATCAGGGATGCTGCTGGCTGAATATGTTAATATTGAGAGAGAAGAAAAGCCATACAAAACTCTTGAAGATACTTGTTTAATGGTATTATCAGGGCATAATCTGTTGTCTAGAATAAAAGAAACCAATTTTGACAGAAAATTGGAAATTTCTGCTCCATAAATATAAATATTGGTGCTTTAAACCAAAGGAAATCAATACAAAATTAAGAAAAAAAATCTCTGGTTTTCTGGGCTGATTTCATTGAACTTATTTAAAAAGTGCAATTTTTTGTTTAGAGGATTTTCAGCCTATCTTTGTGAATTCTTTCAGTTCCTAAAAACTAACTCACCTTGACAGTGAGCTGTATTCAATACTTTATTTGATCATATTTTAAAACTTCATTTTCTTAAACTTTTTTTTTTTGCTGTTTCATCTACTTAAAATGAATTGCAAAGCCTGTTTCTTCAGATTTGAAATGTTAAAGTAGAGAAGGAAGATAGGAAGGGTTCACCCGTTACAAGTTGTAGCCTCACTCTCCACACTTAAAGGTGGGTTCGATCACAGGATAGACATCTGCCCATCGCAGGAGCCTACAATGTGATGATGACATAGTATCTGGGTTTGCAGGAAGTGTGCCTTCAGCATGTTCCCGTGGCTGGTGGCTGGATTCTCCCTCACCTGGAGCCCTATTGCTTGCCTTGTCTCTTTTGTCTTGTTGTTTCCCTTTGGGCTTCTAGGGTTCCTACAATTTGATTCCCACCAGGACTGCCATAACAAGGACTCTAATTTAAATGACCACATTTCCAGGTTAGGCATAAGGAGACAAACACTAGACTCTCATTCATTCACATTCAGTAACATATAGGATACTCTCATTTTTATCAGTTAATTTATTGCTATTAGTATTTTAAATATAGGCAAAGTATTTGTAGTCCCTCCACTATATTCCACACACACAACACAAAGCTGTATGTATGGATTAGTTTCATTCAACATTTTTCGTGTAGCTAGACAATATTAAAATTAGCCAAAAGATAATGATCTCAAGAATTCCCCAAGATGAAAACCAAATCAATATCACTGATGTCATGAAACTCTGGTTATTTTAAATAAATGGACTATTTGTCTTTATCTGTCCTTTTGTTCTGGATGCACTTCATTCATTGGTTGCATCGCTGTTTCTTTCTCTGAGCAAGCGCCTGAACTGACTTTGGCTTATGAGGATTCGGACGCATCCCTGGCTCCAAAAACAGGTGGGGTTAAAACTTCTCCAGAAAGAGCTCCTCACATAGGGAGAAGATGTAGAAGGATTTGGAAAACTAAGTCAAATTATAGATAAAACTTAATGTAAAGATTTTTTCCTTCTTTTTAAACTTATTTTAACTTTAGACTTACCTGGTATTTAGCACATAGGAGTGATTACATTACATGCAGAGATAATGCACAATTTCTTTTCTGTTTGTCTGCTATTCTGAATAAGAAACAGAACAATCCCAGTGGCCTGCAGGGCTGTGTGTATCCCCTGCCTGGCTGGGTTCTTCTCCATCAGGTCACCATTCTCCTGATTGCGGGGTTCTTTCCCATTGGTGCATAAAGTACTTGAACATTTCTTTTTACCTTTATTGTTCTATTTCATTGCATATTACCTCCTTATTTATTTAATAAGCTCCTATTGATGGACACTTGGGTTGTTTTCAATTGTTTTTTTCTATTTTTTGTAATACAGACAATGCTGGTATGAATATCATTTTATGTAATTCCTGGTGCACATGTGCACAACTATCATATCCCCTAAAATCAGAAATGCAATTGCTAAATTTATATATTTCAGCTTCATAGATATCATTTTTAGCAATTGTATAAAATGTATAAAATGCTATATCATATTTGAATCTTTATTCCACCCAGAATGAGCTTCTGTGTCATGGGAGATTCTATCCAACCTCACTTTTTCCATGCAGATAAGCAGTTATGTGGACACCATTTATTCAATTCTCTCTTATTTCTGTGCTGATTTAAAATGTCAACCCTGTCATTTATCAGGTTTCCTCAAATATTTCTGTGTTTTCATTTCTGTTTCTTTGTCTGTTTTCAATATCATTCTTATTCATGCCATACTCTGCTGTGATTTAATGAGCATCACATTGATTTAAAGTATTAATTTGAAAAAAATTGACATCTTTAATATACTAACTCTTCTTATCTTTGAACATAGTATCTGTTTTCTTATTTAGAAAACTTTAAGTTTTTTTTCTAATTTTTTCCCTAAAAGTAATGTTCCATGTTATACAACCCAATACATTTTTAGAGATGTTTTGGGAAGTGGAGGGGAGGGATAAGGGTGGGTAATTGGGGGGGCACTCTGGGGGTAAATTTAATCTTCAGAATCTGTATATATATTATATTATTTTGTTAATAGAAAAAATGTGAAAAATGCTTTGTGAATTGTAAAGCATTATAGAAATGAAAGGGATTAAGAAATTTAAGTTCTTTTATTGCTTTCTCCTTTGGAGGTGACCAAAATGTCTGAAATTGTGATCTACCTTGGCTTCTGTACTTGTTATGAGACTTGTTTGGATTTGTATGAAATTAATTTTGTTTGAAGGTGGTTAGCAAGTGCTCACCGGTTTTCTAGCTTAAAAACATTTTTTGTGCTGTGTTTGGATCCTCACATGTATGCAGAGTCATCTCTGATTTTAAAAATTATTATTTTCAAAAAAAGTAATATTCTAATGTGTTGGATATATACTACATATATTTTGTTACTATTTTTACCACTTTTAATTCTGCATTGCTATTGCTGTGGTCTGAATATGCGTGTTCCCCCAAAATCATGTGTTGAAACCTAATCAACAGTGCGATGGTATTAGAAGGGGTGGGGTGTGTGGTGACAATTAGGTTATGAACACTTCATCCTCATGAATGGGATTAATACCCTTGTGAAGTCAGCTTTAGAGAGCTGCCTGCATATTCTGCTCTTGTCCATATGAGAACACAGCAAGAATAAATGATGTCCACATAACTAACTGCTTATCTGCATGGAAAAAGTGAAGTTGGGTAGAATCTCCCATGACATAGAAGCTCATTCTGGGTGGAATAAAGATTCAAATATGATTTAGCAGACACCAATTCTGCTGGCATCTTGATCTTGGACTTTCCAATCTTCAGAACTGTAATAAAACTAATTTCTGCTTTGTATACATGGCTGATTCTCTGATATTTTGTTACAGCAGCACAAATAGACCAAGACAACTACTATAGAGATGCAATCCCATTTGTACATTGAGTTTATTTTACAACCTTGCTAATCCCATTATGATATTATCTATAATGTGTGTACAGAATCGTTCTTCTTTCCAAGGAAACAGCTGAGACAATCAGATGTGTCATCCTGGACCAGGCACCAGGAGTTGCTCTTGCTCCCTTTTTTCCCCCCATCTGGACCATTCCAGCTGTGATCTCAGGTGGAATGGGGAAAAGTGGCTGTGACAGCTGGAGTCCTTGCTGCTTCCAGAGTCCAGAGTTAGTCCTTGCATCACTCTGACTCCCTAGGGAGCCCTTGCCTGTTTTGGTTTGCCGATTGCTGTTAAGCTTTGGTGGATTACCTGGAAAAGGGAAAAATTAAGTTTACTTTTTTCTTCATTTGCTAAGAATTTTTTTTTAAATCATGAATACATATGAAGTTGTAGTCAATACTCTTCTGCATCTTTTTTATTTATTAAGAAATTTAGTTATTGTACAATCAAAAATATATATACAGTAACCATATGATATGCATATGTTCTTAAATCAGATTTACCCCGATCCTTCCCTATTTCCCCTCCCTTTCCCTTCCCCCACACGACTCCTCCCGGCTCCTTCCTGACACATATCTATGGTTGCCCTAGATTATGTGTTGCTATGTCTTTGCTGGGTCTAATACATGAGACCGATTACTTTTCACACAGGCCTGGGTTTAACTCCAGCCTCCACAAATGAGTGAAAACATTTGATTCTTAACTCTCTGGGTTTGACTAACTTCGCTCATCATGATTTCTTCCATCACCATCCATTCTGCATCTTTTTAATGATCCCTTCATCAATTTTATTTTATGGATGTATCTGTGAATGTATTTGAGGTCTGAGACCTAATTTTATTTTTAATGAGAGAGGAGAGAGTGAGTGAGAGAGAGGGAGAAGAGAGAGAGTCAATTTTATTTATTTTTCCATCTGAACTTTCCTTCTTTCACAGTTGTGTATGTTTTTTCTGGGGTTTGAATCCAAATAGATGCCTTATTTTCCATTTTTTTTCTCTACTTATTTGGAAGTTGTTATAGTTTGGACCTTAATGTCTTCTGAAAAGCTCATGTTTGGAAAGGGTTGTCCCCAATACAGCAAGATTCAGAGGGGGGCTTTCAGGCAATGTTTCGGGCTCTGACTTTATCAGTGGATTAATCTAGTAAGTGTACTAATCCAATGATAGCTAAGGGAACTCCTGGAAGGATGGCCTACTTGAGGAAGTAGGTCACTGGGAAGGATTTATCTGGCACCTTCCTCTCACTCCTGATTCCTGGCTTCCATGAGTTGGGGGTTCCACCCTGCACTTCCACCATGATGTTCTGCCTTACCAGAGCAAAGGAATCTGCTGAGCCCAAAATAAACTTGTCCTCTTCTAACTTGTTCTTGTCAGGTAATTTGGACACAGAGATGAAAATCTAACACAGTAGTTATAGGCTCTTTTTATGTTAGTAATACTTACTCCTGGAATTTTAATATGCACATTTAATTCTAAGGCTAATCAGTGGATCTAATCTTCTTCCTATCAAAACAAGTAGCTTAGGAGCCTTTACCTTACATGATCCTTTTCACAAATATAATTGTAATCTTATCTGTATTTTAATATGATTTTATTTTGGTCATCCTACAAATCATGCTATTATTATGTTTGTGCGTATCCACATGGGCATACTTATCCATAGGATTACAATTATTTTTTGCTCATCATTCCCCTTTCTTATTGGGCTTGTCTTCTGGGATATTTTAATTCTTCTAGAGTATTTCTTACAGATTTTCATTTTACCTGAGGATATATTGATGTTAAAATTCCACCAGAAGTTTTTCTTTTTCTTTTTTATAACTTGAAAATACTGTCACTTTGAGAGGACAGTTTTTTTGGGATACTTAGTTTTAGCTTGATTTTTATTTTTCTTAACTCTTTGGATATATCATTTACCTGTTTCTACTTTTCACTGTTGTTATTGGGAAAACATTTGTTAGGTAAATGTTACTCCTTTGTAGATTACCTCCACTTAGTCTCCTTTTGGATCTCTGTGTTGGCTGATGTGTCAGGCAAGGATTTTTTCTAATTTATCCACATGGTGTTTGTGTATGAACTTATGTATGATGAAGAGTTTATATATTGCTATGAAATGATACACAGACAATAGCAAAAAAATTTAAAAGATGAAGTCAAGTGAGTATAATATGTTAAAGATTATATCTACCTTATAAACAGCAAACACCTCCAAATTTAGTGTCTCAAAACCACAGTCATCTACTATTTCTGTGTTTTGGCAGTTTTCCTGAAATTCTTGTCTGGGCAGTCATATGGCTACCAATATCTAGCTGCCTGGCTGCCCTCACATTATGAGCATACACTGGGATAGCTGGAAAGGCTGGGAGCGGACTCTCTCCACATGGGTTTTCTTGAGTCTCAGGTTCTACTGGAAGCAAAACTGCAAAGCCCTTTGAGGCAAAATGCTTAGAAGCAGCACAGTGCTATTTCTGCTACAGTCTCTTGATCAGAAAACCCACCATTGCAGCTCAATTTGAGGAGTAAAAGATACTGGTTTCACCTTTTGATGGGAGGAACTAAAAATAATTTGTTGTAACTTTTAATGCACTATGTGTATTGACTTATCATTTAGAAAAGGAGGGAATAAACTGAAAATTAAAAACAAAACAAAATTATAATAGACAATTGTTTGTGGGAGGAGAGATAAAATAGGGTAAAGTTTATAGGAATAAAATTTAGATTTTATTTGAATGTCACTGATTTTAAGTTCAACTCTGATAACCTTTAATATTTTACATAATTATAACATAAATTTTAGTTTAAAATATCAGTACCTACAAATGAAAATTTAATAAGATAGGTAAAACCATATGTGCATCTAAGAATGTATTTGTGTGTATGTATATATATGTACATATGTAATATATATTTATATATATATTAAGCTGGTGGTATTGTCATATGGAACTGAATTATTTTAATGATTAAAACACAGATTTTTAACTAACAGTCCTGTGAGATGTATAAAGAAAAAATATAACTGGGAAAAGTACATTAAACTGTTTGAAATATATATTTTCAATTATTATATTACATTATTGTAATTGAGTTAGTTGTGCTTGTTATAAAATGGAGCAAGGAGGTAAGTTTGTTGATGTCACTGGAAATGAGCTTGCAGCATGGGGTAAAGAAAATAAAAAGGCATAGTAGAAGTAAACAAATGAATTCCCAGTAGTATGAGTTTTGAGTGACAGTATCAGTATGAAGTAATGAGACATTATTTCCCCAAAAGGAAAAAAAAAGTTTTCTAGTTTTTTCCATGTAAAATTATACAGAAACAACCTAAAACCCAGTCCCATGAACGATTGTATTGTTCATATTGTGCTTTAGAGACATTTCTCCCCAAACAAGTTGAGACTTCTTGCAAAAAATAGCCTATTCCAGTTTGGAGTTGAATATCTTACAAGATGAGCCAGGAGCATCATTTTATTTGACTTAAAAAAAGGAAGATTTAAAGAACTGTTATGATATCTAAAAAAGATTCAGAGACGTCAATTTGAAGAACCTACTGCTGGTCTAAAATAGGAAAATTTGAGAATGTAAAAGAAAAATAAATACAGAAGATTAAATATATCAAAGATGTTTAAATCATTAAGTTCATAATAGTGTTAATTAAAAATAATAATGCCATTGCACACTTTAGAAAGATGAGAGGGATCCAATGCATTGCTTTGAAAACAGGTAGATAAAAGAATAGAATCATGCATTTATCCTATCTTTTATGAATTGGATTTCAGAGTAATCAAATGTCAAGGAGAAAAAGTTCTATTTAGAGATTTATTTAGCTAATGGATGAAAAAAAGAACGTTAGAACTGAAATATTACCATATTTCTTACTCATAATGAAAGAATGGACCTAGGCAGTAATTATAACTTATAACTAATATCAAAAAAGACAATCTGACATTACATTCCTCTCGGTAGGAGTATACTAAATATATAATACCATTATTACCTTAAAATATTACTGCCAGAAAAATTCAACTCAAATCCTATTAAGCTTTTAGATTCAAGAGCCAATTTACAGTATTTAGAGAAGACAGAGGAGTATGTTAAATGACGCCACAAAGAGGATCAATACGATGCAGTTGGTACTAAAGTATACGCAATAAATGGCCAGTGACTTGGACAAATAGATTAAAGGAAGGGGGGGATGAAGGAGCAATCTATTGATAAAAATAGACTTCAGAGACACAAAACATTTGCAATTTATTGACCTCATTTGGATCCTGATGAAAATAAATTGCAGAATGACATTATTAGGCATTTGAAGAAAACCGGAATCAATTTTCAGTGTGATAATTGTACTATGTTTATACATTGAAAAGCTATGCTTTAGATGCAACTGCAGAAATGTTTACAGATTTAAAAAAGGATATCTAGAATTTACTGCAAAATAATTCAGTAAGGATAGCAGGCAATGGGGGAAGGACTACTCATAAACAAGTGTGGCCATAAGCTGATCATGATTGAATGCTGCTGATGGCTAAATGAAGATTTACTAGATCATTCTATTCACTTTCATATATATTTGAAGTTTTTGATTTTTAATAAGCTGGTGCTGAGAAAGAGAAAATAATTTTCCTTCATGGTTATATTTTGAATGGAGATAAGAATAAAATTGCTATGGACCAAAATCAAAACAAACAAACAAAAAAAAAACCCAAAAAAAACTTGATGAATTTTTATAATTGCAGTCTCTAGAGCTGTCTTACATTTTTTATTGTAAATCATTTATTTAAACATATTAAACCTTTAAAAAATTATATTCATCATTTGAAAATCACATTAAATGTAGTGTTGTGACGCCTGATTTTCCTTTGTTCTTTCTGTAGCTCAGGCTCTTTTAAGAATTCACTCATAGTTTATTAGGTTCTCAAAATTTTGCTTAAATAAGGGAAAAGTTAAATTAACACCACTTTATACAGCAAAATAGTGGAAAAATTATAAGATGATTTTCAAGTTGGAAAAGAAATGAAACTACAGCTTCAACATTGCCTCTTACTATCTCAACATAGACAAATTACTTTTTGTCATTAGTCTTTTTATATTACATTTTTAAAGACTTTAAGATCAGCTTTAGGTTGACACGAAAGTGGAGCGGAAGTCTAGAGATTTCCCACATACTCCTACTCCCTGCTTCCACACCCTCATAGCCTCCTGGGTTATCAACATCCACCCCTGGAGTGGTTCTTTCCTTACGCCTGATGAATCTACACTGACACATGGTCATCACTCAAAGTCCACAAGTCTGTATCAGTTCATTAGTGTTGTCAATTCTGTGAGCTTGGAAATAGGTAGAATAGCAGATTATCAGCATTCGAACAGACAGAGTGCTTTAACTGCTCTAACCATCTTCCACCTTCCCGCATTCATCTATCCCTCCTGCTGCCCCTAGGAAACCATACCTGGAACATTTTCTGACTGTCTCCATAGCATTTTTTAAAATTTTAATTGTTTTTTAAAGAGATCAGGACACACACACACACACACACACACACACACAGAAAAATCAAATTTACTTAGTTTTTCACGTGACTTTCATTGCTCTGACACTTCTTTGTGTGCGTGGGGCTGGGATTCAAATTCATGCCCTCGTGCATACCAAGCAAGTGCTACAACCACTGAGTCACTGCTCCAGCCCCTCCATAGCATTTCTTTCTTTTTTTTTTTAAAGAGAATCAATTTTATTCAGTTTCTCACGTAGCCTTCATTGCTTAATACTCTGTTGTATACATGGTGCTGGGATACGAACCCATGTCCTTGCATAGCATTTCTTTCTGAAGAACATTATATTGTATAGTTGGAACCATGTAGTATATGGCCTTTTCAGATTGTTTCCTTTAGCTTAGTAATGTGCATTTAAGGCTCTTCCATGCCTGGCCATGGCTTGATAGCTCATTTCTTTTTAACATTGTGTACTATTCCATTGCCTGGATGTGCCACTGTTTTTCCATGCACCTACGAAGGGCATCTGGGCTACTTCCAAGTTTTGGCAACTATGAATAATGCTGCTATAAAAATCTGTGTGTAGGTTTTTATATGAATTTATTTTTCCTTTGGGTAAATACCAAGGAGTATGATTGCTGACTTGTGTGGTTTAGTTTTTTGAGAAACTGCCAATCTGCCTGCCAAAGTGGCTGTGCCATTTTGCATTCCCACCAACAAGGAATGACAGTACCTGCTGCTCTGCACCCTCACCAGCATTTGGTGATGTCAGAGTTCTGGATTGGGACCATCTTTATAGATGTGCAGTGGTAGCTCCTTATCATTTTAATATGCATCCACGCTTTCTGCTCTACAAAATTAAGTATGTAATAAGTACTTTAGAGAATTTCTCCAAGGATGAATTAATGAGGAAATGCATGAAAAATAGCACAATGCCTGAGTGCATAAGCACTCTCAAAAATGAATTGGGGAGAGGGTAGATAAATCTCATATCTGGAAATGAAAAATTATTTTTTTCTCCTTTTGTTAACCTGATGATTAACCTATATATTAATAAAGCGGATACATAGCCGGGTGTGGTGGCGCATGGCTGTAATCCCCGCTACTGGGCAGGAGGATTACAAGTTCAAAGCCAGCCTCAGCAACTTGAGAGACCCTAAGGAACTTAGTGAGATGCTACCTCAAAATAAAATAATAATAATAAATAAACAGGTCTGGGGATACAGTTCAGTGGTGAAACACCCCTAGGTTCAATCCCCAGTACCAAAAAATAAAAATAAAAATTATAGATACATAGATACGCCACATTAAAACTTTGGGGCTTGGATTATATAACAAACAATAAATGTGCTTTAGAACTGTATTTAACACTTTGGTCCAATGGCATCAAGTACCAGAAATGAAACACACTTGTTCTTGCTGTTACCCTTTCTTTAATGATGGATCACCTATCTTCTTTGTGTGAAGTAGAAACATAGCATTTCCAAAACTGTGTTCAGGTTTTCTTTTTCTTTTCTTTTTCTTTTTTTTTTTTTTTTTTTTTTTTAGAGATAGGGACAGTGAGAGAGAGAAAGATAAAGACAGGATCAATTTTATTTTATTTAGTTTTTCACATGATTTTCATTGCTCCTACACGTTGTTGTGTACGTGGTGCTGGGATTTGAACCTGTGTACTCATGCATGTCAGACAAACACCATAACCACTGAGCCACCACTCCAGCCCCCTGCGTTGAGTGGTTTAATCCTAGCCACAGTTGATTTAATTCAGGACCTGGGAACACTATGCTGTTGGTTTCTGAATGATGGTCTTAGTTACAGTCTAAGCAATAAAAGGTAAACCATTTTGTAGTTTTATTTGTTTTAAATTAGTGCTTTCTTCTTATCCCAAAAGACTCTAAGGAACAATGATTTAGTTATGAACTGTTCAGCACATCAGAGTTGGTATCTCCACTACTGCCTTGGCCTTCTGAAGAACGATTCTGAATTCAGGATGTCGCTAAAGCAGCACAGGTAGGATTTCAGGTGGGGGATCTGTTCTGCATGATACACGCCACTGATTCCAAAGCTATGCTCCCCGTTCTCCTCCGCACAAGGGAGATGTATTTTTTTTTCTGTTTGACACAAAGATTTCATTTACAAAGATGAAAAGATGAAGAATGATAATGTCTTTTCATTCATCATGTTCAGCAATAATTTCAGTGAAAATTTCAAAGAACAGAATCTAGCCCTTAATATTTTCCCCCTGAAGTATCTCACTCTTTAGAATCAACATGGAACTAGAACTCTTCTAAGTTAAATGTAATTCAAGTTCATGTGTGTGTTGTGTGTTGTATGTTACTTATTAAAGTCACATTGCTTCTGGCCACCAACTGTTTTACTCCTTCTTTCTCCAGAAGACCAAGCATTTTCCCATGGTATTAATATTGATCTATGCTGAGACAGACAAGAGAATTAAATAGCTCACTTGGGCTTTTCTAGCTATCCATTCATTTCACAGTTATTCAATGTGAAACTTAGACACACTATAGTGTCCAATCTACAACCCAGGAGAACGTCTTAACAAAACACTACATTTTCAGTGGCAGGCAAGTGAAAAACAAATTTAAAAGAAGTAAAAAATAAAATGAGCACAAGTAGATGACATTCCAGGTAGTGTGCAATATCTTCCTTCTCTTCCTCTCTTCCCGCCCTGCTGACCCTGGTAAGTCATTTAAAATGATGACTGATTTTTTTTTTATTTCTACATAACTATGATCATCCTTAAGGTTGGACTTTATATTAATGTTCATTGGATTTTGTCTCTTTGGGAGACAGAAAAATCAGAAAGATCATGTTTAAGGGTCTACTAGTGACTGAGCAGTGATTTAGAGATACATCCTTGGGAAGAGTTTGATCATCTGAGGCCCTTATGAAATTTGAAGTTAAAAACATTGGTGCTTGTGGTATGGTGTGGGGTGGGGTGTATGTGTGTGTATGTGTGTGTGTATGTGTGTGTGTGTTTGTATGTGGTGTGGTCACATGTCCTTTCTCTAGTCCATACCCAGCAAGAAGAACTGAAGCTAACTTGTTGATCTGCTCTGCCCTGTACCACAAGCCATCTGGGCTGGCTTCCTGTTCCATGCATTTCCTCACCTTCAAAGCTCCCCTCAGTCTGAAAGAGGAAAGTAAAGCTGTAACTTGTCAGGGTGAGAGGAGGAACATTGTGATGTTTCTTGGTTTCTACATCTACTAAAGAACACATGTGAAAGTGAACTTTTGAACTCCTGTTGAGGAAATGGAAAAGTAGATAGATAATTTTGCTGGGGAGCTGCAGAATCATTGCAAGGGCTGTGGTCACGAGACTGGTCTTCTGAGACTATTCATTTTCTCCAGGATGCTCCAGTCTGCTCCAAGCAATGTGGTTTAGCCATTCTAAGGCCATACTCTTACCTGATGCTGAGTTTACACACTAAACCAAGGGTTTCTTCCTTGCTACCCAGAGATAACAAATCTCTGGTAGTGGGAGCTCACTGTGTGGCTGTTACCTACACAGTTTGGGGAAAGGAGGCCAGAAGTCAGGCTCTAGGACACACTCACTGTGTGGACTTAAATCACACTGTCCAGGGGAGAATGAACCACATCTGACTAAGGGACAATTTGATGAAGTGCTTCATTGGTTTGGTCTGGAACATGTAAATATCTTTGCCTAGATTCAATTCAAGGGTTTCCCTCCTCGAAAACAAAATAAAAAGGCTTTAAAAAAAATTGGTTTAGTATCATCTTACATAATGAAGGGATTCATTGGTTCACATTCGCTCACGTTCATACATGCATATGTATTGGCAGAACTGCTTAGACCTGATCCTTGTTCAGGATCTCCCCCACATCTCCCAATCCCTGATCTCTGTAGTTCCTCCAAGTTACAAATATAAGAAGGCTTATTTTAAATGCATTTGAATTTTTTTCTTGAAGATGTAATTTCATATATTTAACGAAATGTCAACTCTGGAAATTGACAATAAATGAAAAAATGTTTGAAAGAACAAAAAATAGTAAAACATGAGCTATATCAAATTACATCATACTGTTTATTGAATCATTGGAAGGAAGAATTGCAAAAATCCAAACATTCAGTCTCCCTAGCAAAATCATCTGTCTTTATTGACACTGGGAGGTGTGTTCATAATCCTGCTATCTTGGTAAACTGCAATGGGCTAAAAAAATTGCTAATCAAATCTTAGATGTGAGAAAGAGAACCAAACCATCATAGGCTTCTGTTCTTTGGAGAAGCCAAGTCATATTATGATTTTAAAGATAAGTAAGTTCCACATTAAAAATAACAGTCCATTTTCACCTTGGTATGTGTTTAGCCAACAAAACAAGTATAATGGTGTTATTCTGTAAATCTCATGTTGTTACTCTTTGATGAACATTGCAGAAAGCTTGAGGATATGCAAAACAACAACAAAAAAGTGCATTTTTTGCCTTGATTTCAGGATGCTACCTCTGTTTGAGAAATACATGCTAAAGGGCACTGGGAAGTAACCAAGGGTGAGACACACTCAGGCTGCATGGGTGAGACACACTCAGGTTGCATATAGACCTTATGCTTGAGTAGAGCTTCCACTCTTCACTGGATGCAAATTGCTGTTTCTTTAGAAAAGCTTTTAGTGGTGATGAGGATTGAACTCAGGGCTTTGCACATGCCAGGCAAGCACTCTACCTCCGAACCACACTCTCAGTTCTTTTAAAAATTTCCATCAACTGTGCTTCTCACAGTATGTTAGACGGCCAAGCTAACAGTAACTTCAAATTGTATGATTCTCAACTCAACGGGGAGATGACTCCCTAGGATATTTGGAGGCATAGGGAAGGGGACGGGGGTGGGGGAGGGTGTAGGAAGAACTCCTAGGAGACTGGGAATTTGGGGGAATCATCTCAGAAGGAGGTCTCTGCCCTTCACCAGATATCCATTTAACCCAGGAGTTCTTCTGGGGGAAACAGGGGGAACCCAAGCTGGGCATCCATGATATGGCATTAGCCCTGGATAACTAAGTATATATACATTGGTTCTTGAATGTTTGATAATGTTTCCCCCTCAATTGTATTTCTATATCCATCTAATAAAAAAAATATGTGAACAGAAAAAAAAAACAACTGTGCTTCTCAACCTCCTGGTTTAAATCCTTGTAAAGCATAGATCAACTTGACTTCCTTTTTCATTGTTTTAAAGATGATGAAACTTGATAGCAGAGGTGTTTATAATTATAAAAATTTGGATTTAACCAAAATGTGCAAAACATATTATTAATAAAAATTATGGATCATGTATTCAAAGGAATATTATAAAGGTATTAAAATGATTTTGTATCTGTTTACTGATGTGAAAAAATGCTAAGACATTAGCATTAAAAAAAGTGAGTAAAGGTTACAAAAATTTTTTTTAAAGAGAGCGGGAAAGTGAGAAAGAGAGAGAGAGAATCAATTTTATTTTGTTTTTCATATGGCTTTCATTGCTCTTACACTTAGTTGTATATGTGGTTCTGGAGTTTGAACCCAGGTCCTCGTGCATGCCAGGCAAGCACTGTAACCACTGAGCCACTGCTCCAGGCCCAGGTTACAGAATTTTTGTAAATCTATTATATAATTGTCTATCTTTATTGGCATCAGAAGGTGTGTTCGTAGTCCAGCTATCATGGTAAACACTCCCACCATTTCAGATATAGAAGTGCCAGCATGCTAAAATTCCTCTCTAATATATATTTCAGTGGCACATAACCTGACCTAATCATCTTGGAGTTTCTTTTTGTCAAGGATCTTTGCAGAGCCGGATTTGAATCTTGGAAAAATCATTGCTACCATTCTCTGCAGCTCCCTGCCTTGTCCTCTACTGCCAGGAGGATCCCCAACAGATCCAAGTGGATCTCCCTTCACAGCAAAAGAAATTTTCAGACCTAGGTGGGCAGGAAGAGGAGATTCGGTTACCGCAATTTGGGTCCATGAGACTCAGTTTCCTGATTCTCTGAGAAAGATAAAGAGAAACCGTTTTCCTTCTCTCTGATCTTATAGTGGTGAAAATAAAAGAAAGAAACATCAATGGACTTCCCTGCCAAGCTGTATGTGAACAATGTGTATTATAAGATGCAGCTTAGTGTGCAAAACTTGAATGTATAGAAAGCTACATGCACCAAGATATTGCCAGGAGCTGGTCTAGAATGTCAAATAATCATTTTTAAGTATTTTCCTTAGCTGATTTTCCTAATATTTGCTTCATGATAAATGTACAATGCTTCTGTCATAAAAAACAACAAATTTAGGTAATAAATATTCTCCTTCCATGTCTTTAAAAATTCTTTGAAAATCTTTCATAAGGAAAAGATTTATTTAAAACATTTTTTAGTCCTCACAATGCCACCATGATGCAGGTATACTTTACCCCGTTTATACACAGAAAAACCATGTTAAAAGACATGTCCAAAGTCATATAAACTAGTATGGTAGAGTGAGAATTTGGAACCGTGCAGTTTAGTAATTCTTTTACTAAACTGATTTTAAGGAAAAATACTAGTTTGAATAATTTGTTCTTGGCTAATTTAAATTTATAAGATGCATTTGCAAAGCACAGATATTTCCTCTTGTGGATCCACTGAAAACTGCTTTTGCTATTTATTATAGAGAGGGTGGGAACAGCAGGAGTAGTTGAAGAAGTTAAGGAACTTTTAAATTTTAAATACTGAATTAGTGTCGTCTTGCTGCCCTAACAAATGATCACAAACTTTGCGGCTTAAAACCGCATGGATTTATTATCTCACAGCTGTGTAGTTTAGAAATTTGGCATCTTGGTTGAGTTCAGCTCCGAAACAGTCCCACAAGGCTAAAGTCAAGGCTCTGGCTGACCTGGGCTTCTATCAGTAACTTGGGAGGTGACAACCTGTTTCCAGGATCACTCAAGTTGTCGGCAGGATTTATGTGGTTGTAGAACTGAAATATTGGTTGCCTTGCTGGCTGTCAGCTGAGGTCATTATCACTTTTAAGAGGTCAACTGTGTCTTTTTCCTCTTTCTCTTGTTCATTCTCCTGCCACAGCTTACCTTTGACTCTACCTGGACAGGTTTCTCTGCTGTAAGGGGTAAGGGCTCACCTGGATGATACAAACTACTCTTCCTTTTTTTTTCCATTGCATATCCTCAATTACATCTGGAAAATCTCTGACATCCCTACTTAGACAGTGTTAAACTGAATAATCAAAAAATAGGATCTTGGAGGAACATCTTTAAAATTCTCCCCACAACAGATTTTATTTTCCACTCAAAAGTTGGAGATAGGCAATACTTGGGCATTAACCTTACAAAGGATGTTAAGGACCTCTTCAAAGAAAACTATCAAACACTAAAAAAAGAAATTACAGAAGACCTGAGTAGATGGAAAAACATTCCATGCTCATGGTTAGGCAGAATCAATATAATAAAGATGGCCATTCTACCCAAAGCCCTATACAGATTCAATGCAATCCCCATCAAGATACC
>PVKS010024605.1:0-30893 GCA_004027875.1 Aplodontia rufa | reverse complement strand
CCCAAAAGATGCTCTAATTTATTTATTTTTTGCGTCCTTTATAACACAAGCCACAGCCCCCTTCTCCCCCCCAATCCCCCCTCCCCTCCCCCCTTCTTCCCAAAATGAAAGGAAAGGGGGAAAAAAATCCCTCAGAAGATGAGTAAACAAGCAAGCGTATGCTAATCTGCTCCCGAGCGCTCCACCTTCCCAATTGAATGAGTCCCTGTTAAAACTGCGGGGATCATGACTAATCAATCGGTTTGGAGAGGCCGAGCTACCCAGCCTTCCTCCACTTTGCCATTTGCCTCCTTTCCTTCGCTCCCGCTTCTCCACCCCCTCTATTTTTTTTTTTTAAGAAGACAATCTTAAAGTAACAATTTAATGAAATTCTGTACACACCCCCTTACGGTCCTCCCAGTCCTCTTCATTCCTGTTCAAAACACACATTCCCGTTTTTGTTTTATTTTGCTTGCTTTTTTTTTCTTTTCTTCTTCACTGCCCCCCATTTATTTATTTATGTAATTCCTTCCTGGCGGGAGAAAAATCCATCTCTTAGGATCTCCTTTGCACTTTGCTGGTAAACCTCATCCTATTCCATAGTCTTAAAACTTGACGCTCAGATTTTTAGCTTATTCTCTCCCTCTTTCTCTCTCCTCCCTTTTTCTCTCTCTTCTCTCACTTCTCTCCAGACTCCTTCTCTTCCTCCCTCTGCTCTATTCCTTTCTCTCTTCCTCTTTCCCTTCTCTCTAACTTTCCCTGTTCTTCCTCCCTTTCTCCACTCCCAGAATTTCCTTAAAATTACACAGTGATGAAAGGTTGCCCCCACTTCCCTGAGCCCCCAGAGCTGCCGGCTTCAGCTAACCCTAGTGTTTTCAAAATCCTCATGAAGTCATCAGAAGACAGCAGAGAGGTATTTTCCAGGACATCTGCCTTTCAGAGGCAGTAGACCCAGCGAAACTGGGTCTCTGAATTCCCCTGAATACTCTTAAAAAATGTTCTGTTGGTAGTTAGAAATTATTTTAACTTTATGCAAACAGAGAAAAATGTTAGTTTACCTAATTTCAACCTAAACAATTGAGGTCCTCTGACATTGTCCAAGTCACAGGGAAGGATCTGACCATTTGCTGCTGTGTGGATGCTTTCGAACTGGGACATATATGTAATACATATTTTTTTTTTTCTTTTCCCCCCTTCTTTCTGGAACTCACAAGCTCCCCCTTATGGCAAAACAGTTCTCTTTCTTTTTTTTTTTTTCCCTCCAAGTGTTTAATAAGTCAAAATGAGTTAGCAGTGGTGGATTACAAATTATTAGTTACCAGTCTGTCCAAATAATGTAGTGATAAAAATATGCTGTATGAGGTTTGCATGTGGATAGCATACTGGAACCCTGACGTGAAATTAATGCCAGTAATTTGTGACTTTTTCCCCGTGGTGCTCCTGTCCTCAGGGCTGCTCCAGATCCTTCAGGAGAGCTGGGATCATTGCTGCATGCTTCAGGGAGAGAGAAAACCAGTGGAGAATATGTGCTGGTAAAAGATGTGTAAAATGAGCAAATGACTCAGACATCCCTTCTATAAAAGCTGGAATGTGCTCTGTGGGAATTACGGAACCATTCTGAAAACTGGAGATCCCAGATTCAGATCTTCCTGGTTTGGGAAGAGCCTCTAAACAACCTTAGGCCAAGAATGCGTGAACTCAGTTTCTTCAGGTATAAAATGAAAATCACGCTATATCTTAAATATGTTTTCAGAGGTTGGCTTGAAGAAAAAGGATCCTGAGCACATAATGGTGTGGATGAAGAATTTGTCTAAGCAAGACTTTGTCTTTCTGTTACTCCAAGTCAGTCACCTATAGAAGTCAAAAGTTTGTCATTCAATAAAAAGAGGGCTATATGGAACTACATAAATTATATCATTCCAAACCCCCTTCTTCTCCAATAAAAGCTGGAACATGACGACTGGGTCACTTCACTTGTGTCCATTAGGCATTTGGAAATTATGCATCTTCTAGGGGGCTTTTAAGTCACTGTGTGCAATAGTTTTGAAAACACCTAGACATTTTGGATTTCAACAACTCTCCAAGCAGGAGTGAAAACAGGCACTCTTACGCCAGCACATACCAGCATCCTGCTCATGAGTGAGTCCTTTCACTTCTCAACCCTTCCTCTTCCTTACCTTGCAAATGGGAGTACCTACATTGAGGACAAAATACATACGTTCTGGGGTGTGATTCTCTAGAGAACCGGCATGTCAATATCATTTATTCTACCATTGTCAAGAACAAAGTTTTCCTTAGCTTCTTAAAGACAAACAAATTGAGAAGGCCAAATTATGGCAGGCAGGAAAAGGAAGAGACAAAGAAACCCATCTCTTATAGGTGGTCAAGTTCCTTGACCTCAGTCCCTAAATATATTGGAAGCATTTGGAAATATCTGTTCATCTATTCGTTGATCTTGCAGTTACTGTTTTGTCTCTCCTCTCTTGGATCTTTATGCATGTATAAATGTATTTACTTGTTTTAAATTGTGTGTGTAGACTTCGATGAATCTACACCTTTGGTTCATGACCCTTTTATTTACTAATGTATAATTTCATAGTTTATCATGTGCTGCTATCCTTTATTTACTGTGTCACTTGGTTGTTCATAAATTTGTTCCCTCTCTTTGTCATTTGAGAACCAGCTGACTCCAGGTCTAATTCTGACCTGCGTGAGATCTTTAGATCTCACTTTGCTTTTATATAAAGTGAAAGGACAGGAATTGAAGATTCCTAAGATCATGTGAAACTATGAAATAAAATGGAGCATCCCTGGAGTATGGCAAGTATTCCTACTCAGTGTCCCATGTGTGATCAGTTCCTACCCACACACTCCCACTCCTCAGGGATTTCCTTTTTTCTGGGGATTTTTTTTTTTTTTTTTGTGCCCAAGCCTCTTTTACTCTGATCCTTTATTCTTAGACTATAGTCCTTCAGTATTCATTCAGCTTTGGTAATAATTGAAAGTAATGTATGTATGTGGCCAGGGAGGGTATAAGATTCTACTGGAAGTTAGAAGAGTGACATCAAAGCAGAGCCCTAAAGATTGGGAAGAATTGGAAAGGGTGAGGGTGGTTCACAGTACATGTTTCAGAGTCACCATGACCTGGGTTCCTATGACCCTCTGCAAGATGCTTAATTGTTCTGAGTCTCGGTGACCTTACATGGAGTTGTCATTGAGATTAAATTAGTGTGCTGCATGACAAAGTAGGTGCTCAATAAATGAACACCCCTTCTTGCTTTCCACAGATCTAAATTTTATAGCCCTCTGGTTGTTTTTCGTCAGCTCCCCTCCAGAGCCAGAGCCCAATTCACTTTACTCCAGTCAGATAAACGAGTCTCATCTCAGAATTCCTACTGCAAGCATTGTCTGTCATGTGGAATCTGGAACTAAATGAGATAGGATCTTGCATTGTTTTTAGTGTCCTGTTTATGCCTGTCTTTGAAGTTTGGAATGCTCCAAAGGCCAATTCAGTTACCTGCTTAGAGAACCTTCCACTAACTGCAGGGTTTCCCTCCAGTCTGATGGGCTCCCTCCTCTGGGCTTTTATAGAACTGCCTCTGAATTTCTATCAGTACATTCCCAGAACAAATCATCATTCTGAATCATGTATCTACCTGAATCCCCTTTTCTATTGCATTTATATTTCTGCTTCCCCAGGTGCTTTGCTCAGCACTTTGCTTACCCATAAGTTATGCTGGCCCATAACCATTATTGAATTACTAGTGAATACATACATATATATGTATGTATATACATACATATATATATGTGTATATGTGTATATATGTATGTGTGTGTGTATACACACACACACATATATATATATATATATATAATGGTGTTTTAAACATAAACATATTAAGTTCTGGATAAATGCTAATTTAACCTCATTTTCTCAGTCTCCAATTTCCTAGATGAAGCATCTGTGGATATCTTACCGGCACAGTGAAATTCATCTTTTATTCCAGTGAAGGTCGCTAGAAAGAATGTGGATTTTGCAATAGAACAATTTGACTTTAAATCCTATTTTTTGCTACATACCAATTCTAATAACAGCTTACATTTGTTGAATATGCATAAAGTTCTAAGCAATATGTAAGTGCTTTTTATTGGAACAGTCCCATCTAATCCTTATAAAAAGCCTACAGAGGTCTCATTATCATCCCATTTTACAGGAGGAAAAAAAACTGAATTAGATTTATTCTCCAATAAATAAATAGTGGAGAATCTAGCCTATCCAGACTTAGCACTGTGCATTAGCTCCAGGAGCTAGAAGAACTCACTTAAGCTTTTGAGTCTCACTTTTCATTTTTACAGATTTCATATGGTTATCTGGGAGATTAAATAGGACGATGGAGATCATGTTGCAGTGACAAGCACACATGCAGGGAGTGTTGGGTAAACACTAGCTTCCTTGCTTCCTGCTCAACAGCAGTGTAACTGTACTAGTGTAACATATATACTAGAGTTGACAATTATGATAATCAAGCCAGCAATAATAATAATGTCACTTATCAGTAACTTGCTATGTGTTAGATGCTGTGCTAAGTTTTTAGTTTTTCACAAGACTAGCAGGTAGGTTTCAACTTGGTTTATCTGAATTACTCAGCAGTTTCTGTCTTCTGTTTCCTTAAATCACATTTAAATGTAAGTTTATGCACAACCCACAGTACATTTGAGCTTCCCAAGAATCTTCTGTAAAATTAATCCACTATTTAGTCATTGATATCCTGAGTCCAGGACTTGGATCCAGAGAGCTCCTGAGCACATGTTTTGTCTGGAGTGGAGGCAGGGAAGTAGAGGCAAGGGGTCTCCTTGAAAGTAGAGCTGGAAAGCTCTGTGATTTTTCTGGAACCAACTGGAGTCTTCTGTTAGTCTTTCAGACTGGGAAGCTAAAACAGGAACGTCTAGATTCTAACCCTTGTCCATTGACTTTTTGTTTATCTCAGGTACCAGGAACATTTCCTAAACTTAAAATTTCAGTTGAAGATAAAGACTACTGATTGACATAGCATGTTTTCCTTTTCAATTTGTAAAAACATATAACTTTATGGATTCTACTATTTTTATTCTCTTAGTAATAATAATAATTAACTATAACCTTACAAGAAACTCTATTCTGATTTTTTACCTATATTATTTCATTTAATCCTTAGAGCTATAATACGTAGTTTTTCTTTCCGTTTTGGAAAAGTAACACAAATGTCGCTTTAAAAATAATGAAATTTTAAAAATGTCGGTTGGGTTCTGTGACGCAATGGAACCCAAGACAGTCTTATTCCAAAGACCACATTCTTGACTCCTTGGCTGGCCTGCTTCTAATCCACCTTTGATCTTGCTATTGTTTTAAATTGGAAATGGGAAAATATCTCCAAAGTTGTGGAAGAGAAAGCTTTGTGCGAAATCAGAAATGAGCAATGGTGGGTGTGCTCTTCATCTAGTATGTTTTGTATTGTTTTGTTGACCAGAAAACAAAACCTTTGATAACTCCTTCCGCCTAATTCCAGGACAAATGTATCTTGTGGCTTGCTGGAGAGGAGGCCTTGAGTCACATAATGAACAATGCTTTCAAATCTGTTTTTTTCTTTTTCTTTTCTTTTTTTTTTTTTCCTGAAACTGCAGAATCACCATCCAATTGGCCACTTTTTATATCAACTGAGATTGAAAGCATGCAATTAATTGCTGTTTTGGTGACAACTTCTGTGTGAGAAACTAATCCAGCAGTGCTTTCTGGGGAACTCAATCTGTACCAATGAACAGTGTGATTTCTCAGCACCACGGAATGCCATGCGTGAACTGATCCTGCATCTCCCATCAACTCTCTTAGGTTGGTTTTGCTGTTTGTTAGAAAGGGGAGCAATTTACCCTAAACTGCCTTGCTGTGAGATACATGCCCAAATCAAAGCTCTAACTGAGGTGCTTTTCGTCCAGTCTAGTACAAATGGCACTGCTCCATAACATTGTTCTTGATTAAACTTTAAAACAACTCATTTTGGGGCTGGAGCAATGGCTCGGTGGTTGGCAGGCATGCGCAAGTACACGGGTTCAAACCTCAGCACCACATACACAACTAAGTGTCAGAGCAACAAAAGCCATGTGAAAAAACCCAATAAAAATTGATTCTTTCTGTCTCTCTCTCACTGTCCTTCTCTCTTTAAAAAAAAAAACAAAACTCATTTTTACTGAATCATGCAGCTTCTCTCCTATGCAGTTGGATTTCTGTGCCTGTCTTCCTTTCTCTGCTAGGGTTTGACATTCTTGGAGATGAGATGTCTATCTTGCGCCTTTTGTGATCCTCTGTGGAATTTACTCTCCATGTTTCCCCCTTGGAATTTACTCTCCATGTTATCCCCCATGGAATTTACTCTCCATCTTTCATTCCAAATAGGAGCTCAGTGCACATTTGGTAACCTCTATGAGGCTGCCCCATACCCTAACCATGTGTGACTTCCAGAAACATGCTGTTTCCCTAAGAACACCTTAGGTGGGGTCCTCCAAATTCTTAAAATCCAGTTGAAGAAAGTCACAGCTCTTTCAGGAAGACTCCCTCTTACCCTGTAGCAATGGAAGTTAATCCCCCCTCTCTGGAACTCTCCTCTTACTCTGTCCGATGTTACTAGTTCAGTGCAGTAACTCAGCCTTTATTACCACTTGTCATGTGGATGGAGCTCTAGCTGGATGGCATTGGGGAAGGATGTTAGTATGTGCTCAACCAGACCGTTATCATTTCCTTAAAACATAGAAAATGCTTCACAACCTCTACAATCTAACACTAACTTTTTGTAAAGACCCACAGAAAGGACTTTCCCAAAGACACACATTCAAATGATTCTAAAGTAAGACTTCCCCAATTTCTTAGTTCTCAAACTAATACACTTTTACCAAAATGTTGCCTCTCTTAGAGCAAATGATGATAATTTATTGATTCATTCAACAATTATTTGTGAATTTTCCATATGTGCTGACCCTTTGGGAAAGTCTGAGTAGTTGTCTAACTTGACTTTTCTCTCTTAGATTATCATCATAATCATCACCACCATTATTATTGTTGCTAACAGTTTGACAATTTTTGTTTGCTTTTATGTGGTGAGTACTTATATATTACATTATTTAACCTTTATAATAAACCTAAGTGGAAGGTAATATGACTATCTCTATTTACAGAGGAGAAAAATAGCTTCAGACACTGCATAGATTTGTAACAAAGACCAAGTGTTACTGGCTCTAAACCTATGTGCTTAACTTACAGCAATAAATAACAGTGAAGGTTCTTTTCAGATGAGTTGAGTTTACTTTTAAGCACTCCAAACCAGTAATGGCCATTCCTCTACAAGGAGGTCAATGGGCCATGCTGTTGAAGTGAACAATGAGAAAAAAGACCTCCTAATTCTGGGAGAATACAGATCCTGGACTTACTTGGTTCAGATTTGAGAGCACTAATTTTTATTTAATCTTTGTTTATTTTGGTGGTGTTGGGGATCAAACATCCAGGGCCTCACGTTTGCTAGAAAAGCACTTTACCACTGAACTATAGTATCAACACCAAAGTGGAGATATTGAGGATTGAACCCAGGACTTCACACATTCACACATGCAAAGCGGTGTTCTACCACTGAGCTACCTGGAACAATTCCAAACACCATTTTTCTCTTTCATTCTCTCTCTCTCTCTTTCTTTTTTGGTTATTTTGGGCATTGAATCATGGACTTCACAAATGCTAAGTTTGCAACATGTACCCTACCACTGAGTATAACCTCAGTCCCACTTTTTTTTTTTTTCCTGCTTGGGGATTGAACCACGCAAGGCCTTTTTCATGTTAGGCATAGGCATATGTTCTACTAGTAGCTACATCACCAGCAACCCCCCCAACACTAATTTTAAACAATAAATAATAATAATAATAACAATAACAACCTTAGACAATTGCCCTAGTAATGCTTTGTGCTTCTCAAAAGATAGGGACATTGGACTTATTGTGAACTGTTATATTAAGAAATGACCAGCTTGTATTTGGATCTGCTCTTGTGCAGTATTTAATAAGTGCTAGACTAATTGAGGAGTTCTTGTGAGATTCAATAGTCCTAGCTCTGTTCTATTTCTGCCACTTAATTTCTGTGTTGCCTTCTCCTTTGATAATCTGTCTAAGCTTCAGAGGTAGAAAACTATGTAGCCCCTGGTCTGATGACTATCAAATATGCCATGGTAAAACTATTCTCTGGCACCATGGGCCATTCTGCTCTGAAGGGTCAATGTTCTTTCTGATTGATTAATGTCTCTGACCTACCAGTTGTTAAATGATTCTGAACATTACCATGTTCATACAATTTCACCTTTTCATTTACACAGTTGATGGTCATCTCTTGATTCCAATAGGAAATCTATTAAGACCCTTGGATAACATGCCCCTAAGAGGTCTTCCTACTCTGTTCTTCCTGATTCTCCACAGCACTGTAAAGTCATTTATCTACTACTCTTGAACACAGTTCAGAATGGTGGATTAGCTATTGAAGTCAAGTGGGCTCTAGGTCAGAAGTGAGCCTCGGGACAGTAGCCTAACCCTGCCAGACAGGCTTTGACCACTAAATGTTCTCAACACGTCTCTTAAACTGTCTGGGCCATTCCCACACATATATTCTCAAAGACAATTCTGATTTACTTTCATGTCTTGCATCATGATATTCACCATTGAAAGGGGAGAGAATAGGTCCTGTCATCCCAGAAAGAAGAGTGGGGAAGCCATTGAGTGACAGACCAGCCCAAGTAAGCATTTTTCACATGTAGCTGGGTAACAAACTCCTATGGGTGAGAAGCACTGTTGGAAAGAGGTAAGAAGTGCCCGTGCTATGCCACACTGGTTAAATTTTAATCTTGGATGTATGACTATGTGCAAGAGACTTAACTTACAAGAGACTTAGTCCATTCATTGGTAAAAAGAGAACAGTAATACTAAGGTCTGTTTTTTAGGGTTTCTATATGGATTAAATGAGTGAAGATGAATTATTTTTGTTTTAATAGTCATTTTCTAAGTTTTTTTCCCCACTCCTTAGCAGCCTCCTTGAATAAAAAAAAATCAATGTAGTGTTCTTTCATTAATTTAAGAAATATATATCAATCACTCACTGGGTACCAGGCTTAGGTTAAGAACCAAGGATTCAGGTATGACTCATGTCTTCATGAGCTCACCTGTCTAATAATACTGATGTACACTTGTTAGGGATCAGCAAGTGCTGGGCGATTGGTTAATGTAGTCTGTCCTTACAAAAAGGTCCTGGGCGTCTGTCCTCACTTTGCAGAGGAAGAAATTGACCCAGAGAAGAAACCCAATGTATCCACATTATGCAAACATGACAGAGTCACAATTTGGGTCCTGAACCCAGCCCTTTAGCACTCTGTCACACATATCACTGGAAAAAGCAAACATCAGATAACAACAAACACTACCCTAAACTGAGTGACTGGGAGAGTATGCATGGGAGAACTCTGGGAGGGGAGATTGAGAGAGCCCAGGGAAAGTGCTGTGTCTGTGTTGTTCATATTTTATTTTCACAGTGGCATACAGTTCTTCTTCTTCTTCTTTGTTCACGTGTGTTTGGTTCCAGGACTTCCCTCATCCCCAGACACCAAAATTTGCGGATACTCAAGTCTGATATAAAGTGCCATAATATTTGCATATAATCTATGCACATCCTCTTGTATATTTAAATCATCTCTAGTTGACTTATACACCTAATATAATATAGATGCTATATAAATAGTTGCTATGCTGCATTGTTTAAGGAACAGTGATAGGAAAATAGGTGTATATAGTTACAGATGTAGCCATGGTAGGCCTAACTACCTGGGTTGGTTGGATCTGTTCACGAGGCAGTACCCAAAGATACAGAGGGCTGAACTTTATTTATTAAAAAAAGAGAGAAAAATACTTCAAGGTTAATTAGCAGCACAGACTTTCTATAAACAATATACTTTACAGTTGACCCAAGGTTATCCTCCCTTATGTCATCTGAAAATGAGGACCTCTCTTTACTGAATCCACTTTAGAAATGAGGACCTTGGAGCTCAGGGGTCTAGTGACCAACCTAGAGCAAACAAGGTAAGAGGTAGTGAACCTGAGGCTCCCCATGTGCATCTTGAGTCATGAGTCTTCTCCATCCTGCCTGGCGAATGCTGGGATACACTGTCATAGTGATAATGCTAAAACAGCGAGTCCACTAAGCTTAAAGACATCAAGTCCTCACAACACTTATTTGAAATAAGGCTGATTCTTAGCCATGCTTTCTGGATGGGGGGTCCGAGGCATCCCAGCAGAGGCCAACTGACTCACAGCAGGTTATGTGAGGATTCCAGCTAAAGCCATTGGACTACAGAGGATCTGCTTTTAATTAACTACTCTTCATGAACACCTCTGTTCAGAGAGTAGAAAATAGATCCACCTCACTTCTACCTGAAGACTAACTCCTAAGGAAAGCTTCCTTGAACATTTAAACAGCTATCCTGCCGTTTTCCTCCAGCCAACTTCTCTGTCATGTGCACCACAACTTGGTTTCACCCTCTGGGAAGTGGAAAGAACAATGCCTCCTTCCCTTGTGGTATGGCAGCCAAAGGTATGTGGTCCAATAGAGCCCAAGTGCGTACGCACAGGAGCCTCCTTGCAACAGCAGGCCCCTAGTTTCTCAGTCTTACATAAATGTCTTCTCTGGCCACATCAGAAGTGAGGACCTGGGGAAGAAGTTTTGTGTCTTAGAAACAGGCTCAGGGGCACAACAAGTGTCAGTTTATATCCTGTACTGTCACTTACAAGATACTTACCCCTGGGCAAATTACCTCAGCCTTCTCTTGGTCTCCATTTCCTCATCTGTAAGTAGGCTTAAAATTACCTACTTTGCAGTGTTATTGTGAGGCATGAATGAGATAGTGCTGTAAAGCCCCTGGCACCATGCCTACCACAGCGTACGTGCTCAGAGTTGTAGCTGTCTGCTTTAGGTGCCTGTGTCTCATACCGCACCCGGTACCCTGCCAAGGCTCAAAATCCATGAATGATAGAGAGTTACACAAGCTTGGAGGAGCCATTCCAACCACAGATATTTGTTCCAAGGGATTCGATGCTATCCAAATGGACTCGTTCATCCTCAGTCTATATTTCATGAGGGAGAAGGAGAAATGACATTCTCTGTTTTAATTGGATCTTTCTTTTCTGTTTTCTCCTGTCCTGTCTTGTCCTTTCCTTTCCTCTTTCCTTCTTTAAATCTCAGACTCCCTGGGGGCCAGGGAAGCCAATCTAAGGAAAGTAACATGTGAATAAATATCTGGATATTTTTATTTCAAGCCGTCATTTTCTCCATGCCATATCATGTGTGTCTGCCAAACCAGGCAAGCAGCAATGAAACTGAGACATCTCCTTAGTAAGCGAATCTGATTTATGCACTTGATTTGTCCACTGACAGGACTCGCAAATGTGCTCAGGAATTGTCTTGGGTTTGACATCATACTCTCCAGTAAGTACAGATTGGCCTTTCTTCCTGGTACCAGGGAGGCTAAATATATTTGATAATGGCAATGGACACTTTGCGATAGGCACTAACATTCAGATCTGCAGAATGAAACGCTACTTACTTGGGACCATACACAAGGAGATCAGTCACCAGAGAGCTCCTGGACTCAAGGGTCCCTTTTTCCTCCCTTCTCCTTCTTTCTCCCCTCCCTTCCTTCCTTCCGTCCTACCTTCCTTCCTTCCTTCCTCCCTCTTTCTTATATAACATATCAGTATAGATACAAATCACATTCTCACAAATGAGGAGACCTGGGTAGTAAATTGGACTCACGGGGCACAGATATAATTATGTCTCTTTGTGCAAACGACAAAAATTAAGCCAACATTTACTGACCACCCTCTTTATTCTAGATATCATTCTGTAAACTTTCCAATCATTATGCCTTTGAGGCATGCCACCAGTACCTGTCAGATGAGGACTCAATCCTGAGTAGCTTCCTCTCTATACTTACCATGTATAGATTTAAAAGTTTCTGAACATAACATAAAATTGGTTAGTTTTATTATAATTATTATCATAAGAAAAATCACATAACACAAAGCAATTTGTCCCTGATTTCAACCGCTATGGAAATTTTTTGATGTTCTAGTGAAATTTCTCTAATGATTCCCTTACAATGTAGTATCATTGTTGATAAAGAGATACACTTGGGTTAACAAAACCATGGACATATGTACACCAAGAAAGGCACAATTAGAAAGAAGCTTATTTTGTTGTAAGTTTCCATTCCCATTTTAGAGATGAAGAAACAAAAGAACAGAAGGGGGTGTCAACTAACCCTGGACTGTGCTGAGACAAGTTCCTAGGTCTGTTGAGCCCTGTACCCATGCCCAATCTACTCACAGCTGTGGATATCACTAGTTCAACTAAATTTTTTTTTTGGTGGAGTAGGCTAATGAAATACTTTTAAGTTTTAGAAATTCCATTAGATCAATTGAATGAGCCCAATTATCTGTGAATGCTAATAATGTAATAATTAGGAAAAAAATGCCATAACTCTTGCAAACGATGTTCCACTGTCCTGGGTGGCTGCCCTCCAAGGACTTGTACATCTCTACAATGTGGAAGAAAGATTGCTGTTGAGGTCCATGTGCCCTTTTTGAAGTCCTCCTCCTCATCAGTATTCTTTGTCCTTGAAGAGCAACTGCTGTGCCCTTCACATTTTCCCAGTGAATTGTCATTTTTCCAGGAAAGTTGTGCATGTGTGTTGCAACCCTAACCAAACTCAGGTAAGTTCTTGAGGCAATTAGATTCTTTTGTTGTTTTGTTTCTCTGGATTAATAAACTCCAAACAACACCTTTGCTGCCAGAGGGAAAGAAACATGAAGGCTCCAGATGGCAACCATCGAAGGCTGAATATGCTCCTTGTATCCTTCTTCTTCGCGGTGACCGGCTCCCTGGCTGGACAGACCACCACCGGCTGGCCGCTTCTCCAGAGGAGAAGGAAGTGCTGGCAATGTCCTGTCCCGCACCTGAGCCTTGATGTGGAGGTTTGAGATTTTGTTAAGGATCAGCAGTTCATCTGGGTCTGTGCCTTGTCCCATAGAAAAACACAAGGGGCCAGCTTGTGCTTGGGTAAATGTTTCTTTCATGATGCGGTATCTGATAGTGATGCTTTCCATGTCCCCAGATGGCACCAGGAAATGAAAATCTCACCTCATTTGATTATTCTTCAGATCTCCATCATGACACTAATTAAATAGTCTAATTAGCAGGCTCCTGGGGCCGGAGATTGTGAACTACCTGAAGAAAGGGAGTAAATCTTCAAATGTGCTTGATTATATATTTGATCCAATGTTTAGTAGTTGGAAATTACAGCGTGAAAGAGTTGAAGAATGAATGTGTAAATTTGCTGATTTTTTTTTTTACACCAAGTGGTAGGTTTGGCAGTTAAAATTTCTTAATTTAACAAACATGTTATGTCAGACAAGTGGGATTCAGTCTTTGCCCTCAAAGACTTTACAGTTAGGAGAAGAAGACAATCTTGTAGAGGAATGAGTGCAGTAAAGCATAAACACTGCTCAGATAGTGGAGCACACACAGTTTTGTGGGTTCTCCAGGGATAGAAAGTTAACTCAGATTTAGATGGAAGTGGAGGAGAGCCTAAGTCAGAGAGGAATGCAAAGAGGAGCAAAGCACAGGTTCAGTCAAGTAGGGAGAGTGGTGAGATTATCAGGTGAAGAACGGCATGTGCAAAGGCCCTGAGGAAGATCTAACGGACAATTTGAGCAGTGCAGTTGCTCTGGCTGATCAGAAATTACTATATATATTGATCAAAAGTCTGGACTTCATTATGAGTCCAGAGGGTGTAATAAATGGCTTTATACAAGGGACTGATATTACAGGAGTTTCATATCTAAAGGATCACTCTGGCTATTTGTGTGAAGAAGGCACTGGACTAGAGGCTGAAGCTGATGAGACAGGACCAGAGGCCAGACCTGAGGTGGTGTGTGGCTACTGAGACCTGCGCAAACACACCATCTGTGGATGCGTAGAAATAGGCTTAGGAAGTCAAATCAACCTCACTGAGTGATGACAGAGGGATGAGACACAAGGAAGGGTTTCAAAAGTGAGGAAAAATTTCTGGAACTAGATCAAGGGTCATTGGAGAATGGACAGCAGACTTCCCCTTGTTTGTTAGTGCTCTAGGCTAAAGTATTCACAAGCAGGAAAACAAGACCAGGACAGTGGCAATCTCAACTATGTAGGTAGAGGTGGATTGTTCTTCATGGCCTGTGGCTGCAAGCTTCTGAACTTTGGTACATTATGTCCTAGAATAAAAATCAAATTCACTAATCTTATTTAAAAAAATAACCCAATTAATAAATGGACAAAGGAATTAAACACATTTCTCAAAAGAAGAAATCCAAATAGTCAATCAATACATAAAAAATGTTCAGCATCTCTAGCAATAAGGGAAATGCAAATCAATACTACTTTGTGATTTCATCTCACTCTAGTCAGAGTGGCAATTATCAAAAATATAAATAATAGTAAGTGTTGGTGAGGATGTCAGGGGAAAGGTAAAATCATACATTGTTGGTGGGATTGCAAATTAGTGCAAACACTCAGGAAAACAGTATGGATATTCCTCAAAAAACTGGGAATGGAACCATCATATGACAAGCTATCCCACTCCTCTGAATATATCCAAAATAGCTAAAATCAGCATCACATAGAGATACAGCCACATCAATGTTTATAGCAGCACAACTCACAATAACCGAGTTATGGAATAAATCTAGGTGCCATTTAAGAGATGAATCAATAAAGAAAATGTGGTGTGTGTGTATATATATATACTCACACATATGCATACGTATACATACAATACATACATATACATACTTACGTACATATACATACAATGGAGTTTCACTCCACCATAAGGAAGAATGAAATAATGGCATAGCCAGTAAATGAATGGAACTGGAGACTGTTGTGCTAAGTGAAATAAGCTACACAGAGAGTCAAAGGTCAAAAACTTTCTCTGATATGCTGAAGCTAGTCCAAAATGAGAGAAAAGAGGAAAAGGGCAGGATTCCACCAAAATATAATATAGATCAGTGGAATTAAGGAAGGGAATTGAGGGGGAGAGAGGATAAGGGAGGAATAAATTTGATTGAACTTTTCTATTTACATATGTTAACATACCACAGTGATTCTCACCCTCATGTATATGTACAAGGCACTAATTAGAAAAAAAAAACTGTAAGTAAATAGGAGAAAGGACAGTACAGTAGAGGGAAGAGGGGAGGGAAATGGGAAGTACTGTTGGCTAAATTAGAGAAAATTATGCTCCATGCTTCTATAATTATGCCAAAATGAACCCTAATGTTATGCATAACTAAAAAGAACTAATAAAAAGTTATTACAGATAGTACTTAAAAAGGCAAAGTACTATAAATAAGAGATTATCATTTATGAGCTTCTCCCCAGTGCAGTAGTTTTCCTTCAAATAACCCTTGTCCAGGAATCCACCTGGCCTCCTTAGTACTTCCAAAACCAGAAGCTCATTACCTTACAAGAGAATTCTGTATGAATATGAGAAAGTTTAATGGTGGACATGAACATCGATAAGTCAGCTTTTAGCTTACAAAAGATAATTGTCAACATTAAAAAGGTTTATGACCATCCTGATTGGTAAACTAAGAGATCTGCTCAAGATGTTCTCACAGGAAAGTCTTAGCAGCAGACTTGGAACCTACTTCTTTCCCCCACTATGTGCATATGTGCCAACGAGTACCCTTAAATGTTGCGTGATCATAATTTTCTGGTCATGTGTCAATTTCCCCTTTTTGACTATAAATCTCCTGGTGGGCAAGAACTCTGACAATGGTTTATCCCATGCCTTGCTCACACAATGCAAGGTATTCAATAAATATTTATCAAAAAACAATAACATGGAATATCTTCTGATTCAGCCTTTCTCTTTTTTTGTTGTTGTTGCTTTGAAGGATAAAGTCAGAAATACTCTGCACAGCTTGGATATGAGGTATTTCCCAAAAGTTCCTGCGCTCATGAAGGAATAATTAAAAATAAAATGATTGGATTGTGGGTGCTATGACCTAATCAGTGGATTGGTCCATTTGATGGATTGATTATTTGAATGGACTAACTGGATGTTGACTATAGGCAGATGGGGTGTGGCTGAAGAAGGTGGGTTGCCACAGGTGTGCCCCTGGTGCCCCCACCCTCCCCGGCTTCTGCAGTTTTCCTCTGCCCTGCATTTTGGTTCTGTTGTGCTACTCAATTCCAGAATGATGGAGTTGGCCCTCCATGGACTGGATCTCTGAAACCAGGAGCCCCAAATACATCTTTCCTCCCTTAAATTGTTCTTGTCAGGTACTTTTGTTATAGCAAAGAAAAGCTGACTAACAATGCTTCCTAAAACCTCTAGTCATGGCTTCAATCTCTCCACGTCATTCCAGCACCTGAAGACTCTTCTTCAGTCAAGGTATGTTATCCCAACAGCTTGTTCATGTGGCTTCCAATTCTCCTCCCCAGTCATACACTTTCCTTTCCTTGTTCTGCTTTGTAAAATGTTGCTAATTAATAGTAGGTGCAGCAAATATATCCCTCACCACAACCAGCTGTTCCATGATTAGAAAAATGTTTTACTCATGTATATAACCCTTGATGATTTCAAGAGGCCAGGGGGAAATTGTCACGGCATCAGGGGCTTGGTGCCCAACCTTCTGGCAGTGCCTAAGCAGTGCCAAGTCCTGTAGATGAAAAGAAAACCAAGATGAATCAGTTTCCCAGATGTTCTCTTGTCAGGTCACCAAGGATCTTGGTGTTCGGAAGCTGAGATGCCAGGGTCTGGGCGGCCATGTGTAGCCATGGCTTCACAGTGAATTTAAGCCTTATAAGGCAAGACTAACTCCAGAACTAATGAACAGGATAGAAGGAGAGATGAGCGTGAGGAAAGAAGGTTTGCAGGAGGATGGGCTCTTTTGGAGAGGAACTAGGATATCTATGAACTATTTAATACTAACCAACCAGGGGGATGACTTCCAGGTCACACTGACTACTGGTCCCTGCTGGTGATCAGGAGAATGGAGTAGGAGGAGCAAAAGGGAGGCATGAAGATCAGAGAGGAGGCTGCTGTAAAAATACAAATGAAAAATGCCAGCGGCTGGGTCACATCCAAGGTGGAATGAATCGACCCTTCTCTGTGTCATGTTGGCTCTCCCCATTTCCTTTTGTGCTAGTGATTTCACTGTCTTCATATGTCATAGCATCCAGGACAACTCCAGGCACAGAGGAGAGGCTCAGGAAATGCCTATTATATAAGTGAACCACCTGGTTTTGACATTTCGAATTGGAAGTTTTTGTCTTTTCTTTCTACCTATTTTCTCTGTTCCTATGGACAATTCTTGACTTTTCAACAAGATTGGGAGCTCATGAGTCACAGGAATAGTAGTATCTTTTCACTCTCATGTATCTAACAAGTGGTACCTATTAACTAGATTTGTCTTTCGTTTTTAATTTTTTTTCACAATTGCCTATCCCCACTCTAAGTATATGAACCAAGAGACTTTTGTGTTTAATGAGCTTCCTATGGAACCGTATAATTCCAGCATTGGAAGAGACCTTAAAAATCCCTGAATCCAACCTCTGTAATAGCTGTGATATTGAGTATATTAAATACCAGGCATCAGGAACTGTTACAAGCAATTTTTGGATTTTACTGCTTAATCCTCATAATGATTCCATAATTAGATACTGTTATGATCTCATTTTATTTGTTTTTTAAATTTGTTCAAGATAGTCTTACATTTAGGAGAGAATCATTGCCATACAACCATGAACAAATGCATAATGCCAGAGCAAGCCAAGGCTGATGCCATTCCATGGTCTCCCCTTTTTGGGTTCTCCCTGATCCCATGTTTACCCCTGTGTTACCCCATATTAGTTGGGCTTATCATGGAAGATGAAGTTTCCCTACCATGAGTCTCATTTTAAAAGAAGAAAACCGAAGTACATGAAAGAAGCAACCGAAGTTGCTCAAGAACACAGGCACTAAGTGGTGGAGCCAGGAATCACATGCCAGATACTTGTTTTCAGAGATGATGCCCTAAAGACACTTATCAGCTATGAGAATATTTTGAATGTTGTTTGGAGATTGAATTCCTTTAAAACTATTCCCCCAAATGGGCTTGAAGTTTCTTCAGTTTGTGATTACAGGAGGGCTGGAAGCCAGCTGAGGAGCAATGCCTTTTCCCAAGACCCAGAGCTGAAATCTAGCATTGATAGTTATGAACCAGTAGGCACAGTTCCATGCACCGACTGTGTAAGAAGGGCCTATGTTAGGTGTCCATCACCAATCTCAGTTTGCATAGCTTAAAAATGAGAAAATTGGGGTCTACTGCATTTTTTTTCTTGTACAGTAACTTTTATTGACTGTTCTGAAACTATAAGAACCCAAACATAAGTCCAACTCAGTGTGTCTTTATTTAAATGCCACCCATTGGGATGACTGGAAGATACCTTTTCTCTTCCCTTTGGGACTGTGTGTTTGAGGACACCCACTCAAGGGAATTCTATGTGCTTTTAATTCTTACGTCCACCACTCTTCTTTGTGTCTTTTTCAGTCTTGGAAGACTTTTGGTGATTTCAGGCTGTGTTAAATTCCCCACTTCGAAGTTCTCATAGATCCTTTCATTTCTAATCACCGTACTATTGTGCTTTTAAATCTGGTTCAACACTTGCCTCTCTCTCTTTTTAGAGAGAGATGACTGCACCCCCTGCCCCATCAAGCCAAGGTCTCTCCTCTCTTGTTTCTCATGGAGTCTTTGGCATGATCAGTTTGCATTTGTTTAGCAAAAATGTGTTAAGCAGATGGAATTTTGAGAAACACACCACATTTTCTAGCACATGGGTTCCCTCTGTTTTTTTTTTTTTCCTGTCTTGTTCTAAGAGCATTTCAATCTCTCTCTTTCCTCTTCTTTCCAAATGGGATGAAAGAATCATAGGGGTCATGCAACTGTTGCTGTGTAGAAAGACTCCACACCAGCTTCAGCTTTGAGTTCTCATTCCAGTTTTGCCAGCGCTGCTTGGTGTGACTTTGGGCAATGCATTTCTACTGCCTGGATCTGTGTAAAGTTAGAGGTTTGGACAAAGTCAGAAATCACAACCTGGCAGCACATGGGCTGTGTTGAAATGTTTTGTTAGGCCTACATAATATCTAAAATGCTTGCATTTAGAGATAACATTAATATATATTTTTAAAATTAATTGCCAGCACATTAAAATGTGGATGCATTAGAGCATCCCTATAATCATAGAGGGCATCGATCTTCAACCTCAGTAGCAGCTTTGCCTTTGGTGTGGCTGGCCTCTGCAGTGCACTCTCCTGGTTGGCATCACTCATTCACCTTCCCTCCTTGGCCTTAGTGAACATTCAAGGTCACCACCTCTGGACCAAATGGACTCAAAGGTCCTGTCCACATTTAAAATCCTTGCTGGCCAATCCCTGGTTATGTGACATAATGAGGAACAAATATTACCTGCGGATGCTTTTTTCCCCAGCATAACAAACACTTTTAAAACATGCATTTAAACAACTCTTCCGTTGGTGCTGGAATGGTGGCTTGGCAGTTACGGGGCTTGCTCAGCATGCACGAGTACACGGGTTCAAACCCTAGCACCCACGTACACAACTAAACGTTGGAGCAACAAAGGCCATGTGAAAAAAAAAGAACTCAATAAAAGAATTGATTCTCTCTCTCTCTCTCACTGTCCTTCTCTCTTTAAAAAAAAAAACAACTCTTCTCTGAAAACACCACACGTATACTCTCTCTCTCTCACACACACACACACACAATCTTAATGGTGGAGTTGGAATCACAGGGAGAAATTAAATTTTTATTTTGTCTGACTGCTAAGGCCCTGCCCATTTATTCATTCAACATGACCCCTCACTAGATAATTAAAAGTGTGGGTAGTACCACCAAAATGCAAGAACAGTTAGGTACAAGCAAGGAAATAAGGACCTTTAGGAGAATTGCAAACATCATTGAGAGTCACCAAGAGCTAGCTAGGCTTCCAACAACATTCTTGGCCCCAGGTGGGCTCTGAAATCTGCAAGAGGAGGTAAACTTGAAATAATAAGTCAAGAGAAATGGCTCAAAGCATTTCCAGCATCAGAATTGAAGTCTGGAGTGAGATATAAGATACACAATCCGCATAATGTCTGGCACATAGTGGGGCTTTGATAAAATGTTGGCATAGTCAGGGGAAATGGATGTGGCATCTTTTGCAGGACAGATGCATAGATGTGTAAAGGTATATTAAAGAAAGATTAGCATATTATAATTGCAGAACCGAACTGTTAATACAATGCCAAAAGGAGAGGAATTAACATTTGTGGGCACCTATAGCATATCTTAATTTGATATTTTGCTATTCCATTGACTCAGTATCATAGCAAATAAGGCTCCAGTGGTTTGGAGAGGGGATTTCCAAGAATCATGGAGTGAGACTTGAACTCAGGTTACAAGAACTCTGGCTAATGCACTTCTGTTGCACCTGGGTCACTATCTTTCTCCAATGCTTCCTCACATCTCTTCCTGACAGTATCTCCTGTTTTTCAGGCAGTTCATCTTCTGGTGTCATCTCACCAGGCACTGGGTTCCTGAGATCCTATTTTATAGCAAGCATCCTCTTTGGTTTCTTACTAAGAGTGATCAACTCAGGTCTCTGGGCTGGCACCGTTTGCAGGTGTTTCCTCTCCCTCTTCTCTGGGTTCCTGGTCAAATGCCAAAGATGAGGGAGAAAGCAAAAGGCAGAGAAACATCAAAAAGATCATCGCTCTACTAAGGCTCTATTAGCATGACCACACACTGTAAGAGAGATGGAATTTCCCTGACTCAGTAGAACAAGACAGACAAGAGTTGGGATGTCCTGCCTGTTGGTATACAAATTAAGATGTGGGGTGTGTGAAATGATCTCACAAATTCCCCTGTCGTTTTGATTTTGATGAGCAATGGAACTGGTCTCTGTTTTATATTCAGAAGGACAAGTGCATCTCTTGCTAAGGAGAGACACAGCTGGGAAGGAATCCAGAGGAAAAGGAGTGAAGACAGTGGTTGTACAGCCACTGACATTCTGCAGAGCATGTAGTACCAGGACTGACAGAGAGGAGATGAAATTTGCCTCTTGTTTGAAATTTATCCTTTATTCCTTCTTTCCCTTCCTTCCTTTCTTCCTTCTTTTTCTATCTATGTATCTATCATCTATCTATCTTTCAATCATCTATCTGTCATCTATCTATCATCTATCTACCTACCTACCTACCTGCTAGTAAGACATACACAGTCTAGAACTTACAATTTTAACAACAATTCTTATGTGTACAGTTCTAAAGCTTTAGGTGTATATATGATTACTGTTGTGCAAACATCACCACTACACATCTCCAAAACATTTTCATTTTCCAAAATTGAAACTCTTTTTTAAAAAAATTTTTTGGTACTTGGGACTAAACCCAGGGGTGCTTTACCACTAAACTCCATCCCAGCTCATTTTATTTATGTATCTATTTTGTTTAGGGACAGGGTCTCACTAAGTTGCTGAGGCAGGGATCAAACTTGTGATCCTCCTGTTTTAACCTCCTATGCTGCTGGGATTACAGAAATGTGTCACTGCAAAACTGTGACCTTTAAAACCTAAACGCCCATTCTCCCTAACCTGACGCTTGGCAACCACCAATATACTTTCTGTTTCTAAGAGTTTTACTACTGTAACTAACTTGGGCAAGTTGGGTCATTCAGTATTTGTTTTTGTGGCTCACTGTTCACTTGGCCTGAGGTCTTCAAGTTCCAACTGTATAGTAATGTGTCAGAATTCCCTTCCTTTTTGAGGCCTAATAATATTGTATTGAATGTACATATTAAAGTTAATTTATCCACTTATCTGTTCTTGGAAATGTGGGCTGCTTTGGTCTTTTGCTATTGTGAATAACATTGCTATGAATATGAGTGTATAGATGATAAAATATGTTTTAATAATACATATACAAAAGTATATATATATATATATATATATATATATATATATATATATACTTTTAAAAGATAAGAATCAGTAGCTTACATTTACCATAATGAAGAGCCACTGGATACATTAGAATATGAATAATTTTTAAAATTCAAAAAAGTGGATGTTGCTAAAGGGATCATGAGAAATTGATCTTCCCATTATAGTAGAATACTTCCCCTAAGTACAAAATATTCCCATGTCTTTTTCCTCCATTAAATATATGCTCTAATTTACTTTAGTTTCAGCATAACACAGAAATTCCTGAATATGGCACCCAAAGCCTCAGCCAGTCTTACCTGCCTTTTAACTGTTTCCCATCCATCCATCCCTAAGCTCCCTGTGAAACAATCAGACTGAACACAGGAGTACTCCTCATCCTTACATGCCTCACGCTCTGCACTCTGTTTCATTCACCTTGACCTTAGAGCGCTCTGAGCTGTTGCCCGATGACACAGCCCACAGGGTTCTCTCTTCCTAGGTCATTTCCCTAGGAGCTTCCAAGGGTGGCATTTTAAGTCCTCCATTCTGTAATACTCATATTTATCATGGAAGGGACTGATGATGTCTTTTCAAGTAAAAAAATGTCTGACAATGCTCCATATTTCTCAGTAGATAAAACAGGATTTGACCATCCTGACTGGAATCTATCTGCTGTACAAATCCTTTTTCAAGATACAGTGCCAAGAAAAGATAGATCCAGGCACAACTGAAGGATTTTCATCAGGGAACCAAGATGAGATTGCAATTCCCATATGTTCTTGCAGTGCATGGCAGCAGGAACAGGTCACCGTAGAGTGAGAATTCAAATTCGAGAGAAGTAGGACTAGGAAGGTACTGCAATTCCTGAAAAGCTGCAAAATGTTCTCTTTAGATAGCCTTTCCTATTGGGCTTTCATCATTCCACACAATACAGGAATATTTTTTCTTTTTCTAGTTTATTTTAATGAACAAACAAAATATATTTATCATGCTCCATTCATGTTGTTGCAAATGATGGATTTCCTCTTTTAAAAGGAATCTCTTCTGTGTATTTCCTCCCATTTTATTAATTAATTCATCCATTAATTGATATTTAGGTTGATTCTGTGTCTTGGCTATGATGAATAATGCTGGAGTGAACGTGTGTGTAGATATCTCTTTGACATACTAATTTCATCTAGGTATAATGACAAGTCAGGAATATTAGCTGAGATTTCATCTAGAAGTTGGAATTAATTTGAATAGTAGGATTTGTGTAACTTAAAAGGAAGATAAAATGCTTTTAGGAGAAGCAGTTTGGTTATAAAAGCTGAAAGGAAATTGGGGATCTCTTTCTTCATGGTGTCTTTCCAGATAAGTTTGGTCAGTTGCATTAGTTTCTGTTGCTGATCTAAAAATGTTGCTAATTAGTGGCTTTAAAAACATGAATTTATTATTTCACTGTTCTTTCAATCATCAGTCCATGATCTTCAGGCTTGCCTGGATTGCATATAAAAAAAAATACAATGGTCTCTGCTTATGGTCTCACCATGCCAAAGTCCAGGAATTATCCGTTGTTTCTTACTGAATCTCTGAGATAAGAATCCACTTCCAGGTTGTTCAGGTTGCTGGTAAATTTTTCCATTAGTGTAAGAATGAAGTTTCTGTTTCCTTGTTGGCTCTAAGCCTAGAAGAATGGTGAAAAAAGAAGTTTGTGATGTAGGTAAGAGCCAGTTGGAACTTGGTGAGTTTCTGAATTTTATCATAAGTTCAATAGAAAACTTTTAGTGTGAGTGCAAAGAAGGGATATAATCTGATTGGTACTTATAAACATCACTCTGGAATCTATATGGGGAGTTAATTTTAGTTATGTGAGAGTGGATTCAGCAAAGAAAATAGCAATGTATGGTCCAGGTAAAAATCATGGTGTCCTGAGTAAGGTCATAAGAATAGTCCAAGATCTAAACTCTTAAGCAGTAGAGCTTCATGTTTTGTGGCACTATTTGAGGACCTTAGGATCAACTGGTACAGTTTTTGAAGCTCAATAGAGTCCTAAAGAATATTTTGTACACCTTTCCATTCGGAATGATAATAGCACAAAAATGCAACTTGGAATAAGGATATGTATATCTATTCTGGGGGGAATTATAGAAGAGTCAAGAGACTGGGGTGTGGGTGACCTGGAGGTGATTCTGGATTAGGATCAAGGGCATATCATATTGTTACTACATATGCATTTATGATTGTACAACAACACAACTCCTCCATAAAATTTTAAAAAATGAATCTTAGAGTAGTATCAAAGATGAATATGCATAATTATATAAAAACATTATTAAAACTAATTCCTCCCGCAAAAATTGCAACTTGGAGAAAAATGTTCAATTTCCATAATAGGTTGGAGACAGAACTGCAATTAGAATCTGTGCCTCTCGACACCTGGCTCAGTGTTCCTTTTGCTGCATCTGTATGCTCAGAGTTGGTCCTTGTTAAGTATTTCAGAGCAAAGTATTACTCACAATATGGAGTATTTTTTGGCTAATAGAAGAAAGAAGAAGAAAGATATAACATTCTTTTTTTTTTAAGTGGGAGAGAGTGAGAGAGAAAGAGAGAATCGATTTTATTTATTTTTTCATCTGGCTCTTGCTTCTCCATGGCTTAGTCATGTATGTGTGCTGGGGTTTGAACCCAGGGCCTCACACATGCGAGGTAAGTGCACTACCACTGAACCACTGCTCCAACCTAGATACAACATTCTTGATATCGAGCTTATAATAGGTAAGATAAAAGCATGGATCAGAGGAAAAGAGGACCTGTCTACAGGTGTCAGAGAAATGAGACTAAATGGAAAGGGCTTCTTAGAAACATGTTAGCAAAAGCAGCATTGATTCACTTTGAGGCAAAAGGATGGCCTAGCAAGGCTTTGAGAATATGTGCTTAGAAAAATCATAAAGCAGAATGAAGGCTAAAAAACATTGTCAGTTCATGACCTGCTAATGTATACTCTGCTATAATTAAGAAAAAGTACATGCCATGCTAAAATATGATAGAGGTCAAAATAAATAATATCTGGCCTTACTGATAGCAATGTATTATTACATAATGCAGTTTTCTCTTCCTTTCTCTCATGACTTCCTTTATTTATTGGTATTGGTTTTAGTCTTCTCATGTCTGTGGAATCCTACAAGGGGTATGTGTGTGTGTGTGTGTGTGTGTGTGTGTGTGTGTGTGTGTGTGTTAAGTTTGCATGCATTCCTTTTCTCCTTAGTGAGATTCTAGCTTAATCTAAAGGGAATTGAGCTTTGTCTATGTGTGCCTAATGAAGCAATAGGCTTGGTAGACCCATAAGAAATTATTTACATGATGCAGTTGTGCTTTCTGTTTTTCTTTTATTGAAAGAGGAGAGAACAGGTTGGTACCTTGGAGAATGCAGAAAATGCTGGGAGAAAGGAGAGGAGTTAAGAGTAGAATCATTAAATGGCTAACAGGTCTTCATCATCTGCTTCTTGATAGCACAGATTGACTTTGTGAGCAGTTCCCTGGGGAGAGGGTGGAGAGAAATGAGGTAAAACAGGAGAAGGTGAAAAGTAGGGTGATATTTCTTTCTCAGATGGGCTTTGACCCTCTGGAGTGAAATGTTGGCCACAAAAAATGAACAATCTGCTTTTATGAGATAATTTTCAAGACAACCCACAACATATACAGTTAGCTGCAGCTGTATACCAAACTTCCTCACTCCCCAATTTTAGTGGATTTAAACAACCATATGTTATTTTTCACAAGTCTATGGCTTGATTGAGCAATTCTGTGGAACTGGGCTGATCTTGGTCAGGCGATTCTTCTGGTCTTCCTGGGACTTATGCGATCAGGTGAGTGCTGGTAATCTGTTTTGGCTGGGACAACTTCCTCTGCTGCACATATCTCATCCTCTAGCAGCCTGGTCCAGGCATGTGTTTGCAAGTATTTTTTCAAGCCTCTGCTTATATCAGATTGTTATTAGCCCATTGGATGAAATCAGACACAAGACCTAACCCAGAGTCAGTAACTTTACGAACAGTGAACATGGATTCAGGGAGGAGTAAAAAATTTTGCAATCAATGTAATAGTTGTAAGCAAATTTTCTTCAGACCAGATCATAAAGGGTCATGCAAAGTTGATGAGTGGAGCATTTTCCCCATTTCTGGCTTGGCTCTGGTGCAATGTGTACTATTAAAGAAGCAGCCGTGTTGGGCAATTCAAGCAGTTATCTGCTCACGAGGTGGTGGAGGGGGCATATGATGGGTGAACAAAGCCACCTGGATTATCCACCTTGGGAATGTAGTAGGAGAGATAAACTGGGACACATCATCCTCATCAGGAATGTGGCTTTCTCTTTCAGGGTCCTGAATGCCATGTTGATGGCTATTATTTTCTCCAAGTGACTCTGTGTAGGCAACACTAATAAAAGGATCAAAACAGAAGGGCAAGAATTAAGTTACTACTTAGTATATGTCAACACCAAAATAATTGAATAGATATTATAGCTGGATGGTTCTAAGGTGTTATAATCATCCAGGTAGGAATCTTTGGAATAAACAATTTGAGTTCATACTATAGTGACTGCAGGCGGGTATAACATAGGTGCCTGCCAATTATGCTAATATATTTATTTACAAAGATTGATACTTTGCAAAATATACTACAACCTAGACTTCCTACCAATTAGGACAATTGTTTTCTTGAATTAGAAAGGTTTGGTATCTTCATCTTGAAATGAATAATACTTAGTGGTTTTTTTTTTAATCCACATAGTCTTACATAAAGCATGTTGGAAGAGTTAGAAGATATCCCAGTAGAAAATATCAGGCCACCTTGCATCAGCATCTTCATTTCACCTCCCAGAGGTGCTGAACGTTAGCAAATTGCCCAATGCTGTGTGTCTCATTTCCTCATCTGCAAAATGGGGTTAACCACATTTTTCTTTTACAAGGTTGAGGAAGGGATTAAAAGCATAGCATAAAAGACACCATATACATTGCAGGTGTTCTATTAAATGTGGTTGTTTTCATTGTCAAATATTTGTTGCATGTCAACCAGAGGCTAGGCATACTCTTCAATTTATAGTCCGTAATCCCTACAATTCACCTAGAAATTTAATGAATAAGCAAATGAATAAAGACACTTCTGGCATCCTCTATAGAAGAAAGGGTTTATTTTGATTATTAGCAGTGCTGTGGTCCTAATTGTAGACCCAGCACCTTCTGCATCAGTCGAGGGCTTGATGAGCCAATGTCTTTTGAAATAAATTATGTAGTATCTTGGAAGTCTGGTTTTTTTTTTTATCACAAGTAACATAGAGTCTCACACAGAATAGGTGTTTAGTGCAATTTGGAAAAAAAAAATGAATGACCAAGTGATCAAGAGAGAGAATTTTTTTTTAAAGAAGTACAGTAAGTGAGAGACAGAGAGAAATGATTTTTTTTTGAGTTTTTCATATGACTTTTGTTGCTTTGTTGTGTACATGGGTGCTGGGGTTTGAACCCGTGTACTTGTGCATGCCCTGCAAGTACTGTAACCACCAAGCCACCGCTCTAGCCCAAGAGAGAGAATTTTAGAAGGAAAGGAGAGAGGGAGGGAGATGGGAAAAGAAAGATTATTCTTGTAGTCTTTTCCACCTGAATTTTTGAATGTTTGCCCTTGAGAAATACTGCTGCCCATCTTGTATGGAGACACTTCTGCAAGAGCTAAGGGACAGGCAACAAAGTACAATTATGGCCTCAGGCAACCTGGGCAGGGTGGAGGCAGCAGGGAGGGGAGGCTTTCTAGTTCTCCAGTTACCCAACTCTTGAAATGAGCTTTCCTTTTCCTATTTTTTTAACCCTCTGATTGACAGCCAGTCCTCCTCCCCCAAAGCTCATGTGTGTTCGTCTCAGACACCATAGTCTCCCCCAGTTCTTTTCTCTCAACACCAAGCACAGGAGTAATTTATCTTCCCATGGCTAAACACCACCAGGGAGCTCCAGTCCCCACTTCCCTCAACCCCCATAGACCCTAACCTCTCACCACCCAAGCGTTGCTCCCCATCGACTCTTACCCCCAACCTTGCAGTTGTCAGGATGTGCGGAAAATAATTGATTTTGGGGGGATTGTAGTAAATCAAAACATTCTATTCATACTGCCCTAGTTTTCAGGGGGAACAGGGAATCTTTAAAAGAATAAGCAGGAGAAACTAGCATGAAGGAAGGTGGGGTTGGGGAAGGAAAGTCAGAGGAAGAGACTTGAAAAATTGGATTTAGGGTTCCTGTATTAGAAATTTGGCCCCCGTGTTTCTGGGGCAATGTTGTTACATGAAATAAGCACTGTCTTGAACTTTCAATGAGACTAATACCATATGTTCTGAGGTTGGAAAGATGCCTACCCCCTCCCCTGCACCCTTAACTCCCTTCCTACCCCTAATCCTGGTGATTTACTTAAGGCTCTGATTGTTTAGTGAAATCCATATCTTTGCTGTCAATTGCCTGTATGCTACAGATGGACTGGACAGGGAAGGCTTGCTGCTTGCCCAAGGAGGAAAGGGAGCCCTCTCCTTGCTGAGTACCAAAACACACTGAAGTTCAAATTCTTGCCTCGGTTCCACTCTGATTGTCTGAGAACCCTGGGAAATTCCAGATGGCCCTGAAGACTGTCTCAAAAGAGCAGAAAGGTAAAATCAATTATGGATGGATGACTGGAAGTTTCAGGGAGGCAGATTTCATCTTAACACGAGGGAAGAGCAGAGGCACTCAGGCATTAGAAGTGTTATGTTGACTTCAGGCAGCCAGATGGGGTCAGGGCATCAGGCAGCCCACACCCTCAGGAGGCTGGATGGGGACAGGGCATAGGCTGCCCGCTCTCGCAAAGGAACAACCGATCAGACGCTAGCATCTCACAATCTCCGGATGATCGATGGAATCACTAGCCAATCCCAGAGGGAGGAGACCCCCAAACGTCCACTGCCCACCCCAGACTATGAAGTCGCTGCCCTGCCTGCTGGGTCTTGTGCCATTTCCCCTGCCTGCCCTCACTCTGGCGGCTGATGAACCTGGCCCAAGAGCCAATTCCCAATAAAAGCATTGCTCAGACACTTTTAGGTCTGACTCCTTTTTGAACATCCATGCCTGAACATTTGGTGCTGAACACCCGTGTCCTGATTTTTACATTTGGTGCCAAAACCTGAAGGGTTTTCAAGCCTCCCATACTGGGGTTGAGGTCCACCCTTTCCCACAGACAAACCAGAAAGCTCCTGTACTGCTTTGTTTCCCTTTACCTGGGCAGACAGAAGTGGGGCAAGTTCCTTTGCATTTCCCTTGGCCTTCCAGTTACACTCTACATCTTGGGGGTCTGTCTGTAAGTTGTGTGCATCCCAGACCCCCTACCTGTTCCCCTTTCTGCTCCTGTTCGCCCCCTGAGTAATACTGAAAGTCCATGGGAAACACTAACTCCTTCACAGGTGTCTGTCTGTGAGTCATGTGTCCCCACCCATTCTATTCTGTGCCCCTGTAGGCTGAGGAGATGTACCCGCCTGGGCCCACCCGACTCTCTCAAGACTTACACGGTAAGCAGCTGGTTTTTTACTTGACACTTTGGGACTTTTGACTTTCAAATCCTCACTAATTTGGGCAATTACTGTCACTGGACAGGGAAATGGTCAGAGATGCTACATGTTCAGGCCTTTGGGATATGCCCTCTCATCACCCCATCCATCCCCTCCTTACTTATGTCAATCCTCTTCCTCCTCCCCTGCAGCAGCTACAGTCCCTCCGCCCCTTTCTCCTACAGCTGTGGCTCCTCCTCCTCCTCCAAACCCTTCCCCCTCGTTCCCTCTATATCTAAAACTGTTGCTTATTAGTGTTTTTCAGAAGTACTACTTCTAACAGAAAAACCTGAATTAAGACATTCCATCACCTACAGGACAGATGAGATCTACTGCTGACTTCTACTGCTATTAATCAAAAGGGGTAACTATAAAACTATAACATAGTGTTCCCACTTTAAGACTGATGAAACTGGCCTGCTGGATGTTTAATACCAAAACCAGATTACCAAAGTTAAGATAGTTAAAGGGTTAAGGAAATAGTCAATATTTTGCCTTTGCCCTATTTGGTCAGCCAGATCTCAGAGGACAATGGAACTTTTCTACAGGCTTGATAACTGGATAACATGACCTCCCAATCCAGGGAGATCAGGTGACCCTAGAGAACAGAAAGTCACCTAGTGTGCATGCTGCAGAGACAGGAAGGTTGTTGGGCAGGGAGATGCCCCTGATGCTTCCATGTGGTTAGCAAGACCCTGATCTATCCTGGCAGGTGTCACAAGTGATAAAAGATCCAAGAGACTTTTCACAAGTTCCTCAAGAATGACCCTGACAAATCTCAGCTGACTTTTATCAATAGATAGGAATAAGATTAGTTTTGATCAAGTTAGTCTTAAACACTTGGCAGGAGAGTATAACCAAAGCTCAGTCCTTCATGGACATTTAGCAACAGAGACAATGGCAGCTTTTAAAACATTACTTGGGGTGCATGCTTATTAGTTCTCTCAAAGGCAAATAAAACTGGGAAGTTACAGAGCCAAAGGAAACATCCCTACCAGAGAGAAGTTAACACTAAAGAGTAAACTGTTTCACAGAATCACATGGGACTACAGCCAAGGTTACAAAAGCCATTTTAAAAGCTAGAAGCCACCTTGAGAGGGGGTTCTCCTATTTCACAATTCTTCAAAGAACTTTTCTTTCTGTTACACTTCCTCTACTTCGATATCTTGCAACCGAACCATACAGGTCTCTTCTTCAATGTTTGC
>PVKS010024604.1:0-30877 GCA_004027875.1 Aplodontia rufa | reverse complement strand
TTGTTTTGCATATGTTGAACCAGCCCTGCATTCCTGGGATGAAGCCCACTTGGTCATGATGGATTATTTCCTTAATAAGTTTTTGAATACGGTTTGCTAGTACTTTGTTGAGGATTTTTGCATCCACGTTCATAAGGGATATTGGTCTGTAGTTTTCTTTTCTTGATGTATCCTTGTCTGGTTTTGGTATCAGAGTTATAGTTGCTTCATAAAAGGTGGATGGGAGCATTCCCTCCTTTTCAATTTCTTGGAATAACTTAGTAAGGAGAGGTGTTAGTTCCTCCTCAAAATGTGGTAAAAATCAATGGAGAAGCCGTCCGGTCCTGGGCTTTTCTTCTTTGGTAGACTTTTAATTGCAGTCTGGATTTCAGTGCCTGTGATTGGGCCATTTAGGACTTCAATATCCTCCTGATTCAATTTACGGATGCTGTAGATGTCAAGAAATTTATCCATTTCTTCCAAGTTATCAAATTTGGAGGAGTACAGGTTTTCAAAATACGATCTTATAATTTGTTGGATTTCTATGGGGTTGGTGGTGATCGTTCCCTTTTCATGGGAGATTTTATTGATTTGCCTCATTTCTCTCCTTCTTTTGGTTAGATTCGCTAGGGGCCTATCTATCTTGTTTATTTTTTCAAAGTACCAGCTTTTTGTTTCATCAATTCTTTTTATAGTTTTTTTTGTTTTCAATTTCATTGATTTCAGCTCTGATCTTGATTATTTCCTTCCTTCTGCTGGGTTTGGGGTTAGCTTGTTCTTCCTTTTGGAGGGCTTTGAGATGAAGTGTAAGCTTGTTTGTTTGGGATCTCTCTTCATTTTTAATGTGGGCACTCAATGCTATGAATTTTCCCCTTAGGAAAGCTTTCATGCTGTCCCAGAGGTTTCGATATGTTGTGTCTTCATTTTCGTTCTCTTCCAAGAATTTGTGGATTGCTTCTTTCATGTCTTCTTGGATCTATTCTTCATTTAATAGGGTATTATTCAATCTCCAATAATATGTGTGTTTTCTGTTATGATTATCGCTGTTGATTGCTAGGGTTATAGCGTTGTGGTCTGAGAGCACACAGGGGATAATGTCAACTTCAAGAAAAAATTCTTACTCTGGGAAAGCTCTGTAATGTCTACCCGTCTTTTATGAAAAGGGATATATATTATCAAAAGTCAGAGGTTATTAAATTCATCTTTGTGACAAAGTGTGAAATTCCTCATGATGCACTGAGAACAACTGAAACCAGACTGAAAAGGGAATCAATGAAATCCAACATAATTTAGAGCCTAATCTTTAGTAGTTAAATTCATCACTACCAATAGTCATACATGTGCCATATATTTGGACAGAATGTCTGTGTAAAACCTGTTAATTCCAGAACACAGACGTCCCACAGCTGCTCAAATGACTCCAGCATCTTTTCTAATCACTGAATACAAAGCATTATTCAGTAAAAGAATCAATGGAAAATATTATTGTCTTTTGAAACATTTGCTAATTAATGGCTACTATCACTCACATTTTTCCTTCCAGTGTGGTTTCTAGCATAGAAAATAATTATCTTTAGTTTTAAGAGTTCTAAAGAACTTATTATATTTAATCATCATGTCAGGTCAATGCAAATTGCAATTGTATCAAGAAACAACTTGAGGAGCAGAGAAAATGTTTTAAAGACTGAAGTTTTTTAAAAAAGAAACTCCTTCATGTATTTCACATTTTCTTTTCCTCTTTGGTGAATCTGTAGCTTCCTGAAGGCAATCATGATGGCCTAGAATTTTTTTTACTGTGAAAAAATTTTTTTACTGTGAAAGTCGCGTGCACACTCATACACATGCACACTAATGCACAAAGCCTTGGGCAGAGTCCCAAACTATATCACAAGAAAAAATGGGAATCTGAAACAGACATAAAGTGTCAAGGAAAGGTATTTCACAGAATAAGAACTTGAAAAAAAAAAGACAGAAGAGTCATAATTGCAATCGAGAGCACAAGAAGCATCCTTTAATTGCAATATAGTTTAGTACAGTATGCTTTTAGCTCTCAGATCTAAAGCAATAAACTGGGCCTCAGTATACTTACAGAGGAATACCCACAAAAACATCTCAATTTCTGAAAAGAGGTACAGGCCAGATTTTCTTCTGGATATAAACTTATAGAATGGTTGTTAGAGGATTTGAAAAAAGCCCTACCCAATAATTATTGATTACATTTTGTGCATCAATATACATATTTTTGCAAGTTTTCAATCTAAAAGTCTGCTTTTTACTTTTATCCACTTAGCAAACTCCTGTTTAGCATTAAAGATAGTCTGAATATTTCTCTTATAATTGCTGACCTTTATTTTTTGCCTGTGCCCATCTGTCCTTTTCCTCTGTGCTTTATTGTTTACATGTGTAGATTTATTTCATTGCTTACCTAATTAGTTTACAGGCAGTATTTTAAAATCACTCCTGATTAGTTAAAATACCAAAACAGCCTTTTAATTTAGTTTGGGGTCTTTATGAAGACATAATTTTCTAAAAAAATTAATTTTTGTATTTTAGAAGCCTATATTTTAATGAAAATAAAACATTATATTTTGATGATTGAATAAGATAATGTATATAAAATGTCCAGTGTACATTTAAAATTAAATAAATGGTGATGAATAATGTTTTTTGTTTGAAGTTTGAGTTATAGTAGGAAGAGTCTCATCTTCACCTTAGTAGTTATAAAATTAAATGTAATGCATCTGTAATATGTTACTATAATATACATAGTATATCTTACTATTGTTGAATGCATGTGTCACTCCAAAATTCACGTGTCGAAACCTAATTACCAAAGTCAAGCTATTGGATGATCAGACTTTCAGTGATTGGGTCAAGAGGTTTCTGTTTTATGAAGGGAACAAATGCTTTTTTAGAAGATGCTTCAGAAAGCTGCTTGTCATTTGTGCTGTTTTGGACTTACTGCCATGTGAAGACTTCACATTCCTCCTTTCTGAAGTACACACCAACAGAGTGCCATCTTGAGAGCAAAGACTGGTTCCTTAACAGACACGGAATCTTCTAGTTCTTCGGTCATGGACATCCCAATTTCTGAAACTATAAGAAAGTAAATTTCTCTTGTTTAATTATACAATCTAATATATATTTTTTCATAGCAACACAAACAAGCTAAGACAAAAATTAGCACTAAAAACTGGAGTGTTGCCTCAACTAGTGACTAAAAATTAGGAAGGACTTTTGGAACTGGATAATGGGCAGAAGAACTAAGGGTCTGCAGGAGAAGGCTAGAAATCTACATGGTTGTGCACAGACCATTCTGGTAAAGACTCAAGACATCTCTAAAAAGTCCTCAATTATCTTAGCAGTTACTTAACTGTTGTGCACAAAATGGTCTTTAAAATATGGAGAGTACATGCAACTGGGCTGAGATCTTAGATATCATGAACATAATTTTTCAAAATAGAGGAAAGGCCATCCTTGTTATAAAATGGCAAATAACTTCACCCATTTATGTTCATGTCCTATTCCTTTGTGAAATGCAGAACTGAAGAGTGGGGAGCCAGGATATTTGGCTGAAGAAATTTCTAAGCAAAATATGGAGGGTGTGGCATGAATTCTCTTGAGAGTTTATAGTAAATTTTAAGAAGGGCAAAAAATATTAAGTATTTTTAGAGTTTTATTGTAGGCCATGCATCTCCCACAGATGTAGGAATATGTCATGCTGGCATGCAAACAAAGTACAGATGAATTAAAGAGATGTAGACTATTTTTCTTTTCTTTTTCCTTCCTACTGTGTTTGAAATTAGAAATTAAGAAAATAAAAAATTTTGATAGGTGGTCAATGTTCTAATCCAAATTACTAACTCATAGAAAGCTTTTGTAAAATATTTGAATGGAATTGAGCATATCTATTGCATTTTATTACCTGTTATCTATTTATTTAAAGTATCTATCTACATCTACTTAAGTTGAAGTCCTTCACACATCAGAGGACAGCAAGGATTATACATAAGTTTTCACTTCTCAAAAATAGAGTTTGAAAAATTATTCAGCGTTGTTTTTGTTATGTAATACATGATTTTCATAACAAAATAGCAATGTGAGATAAAGCCATAAGGGTAAAGCCATTGAAACTGTTAAATGAAAAATCACTCAGGCCTACTTTTTATTTATAGGGCACTTAGATACTTAAATCATTTTAGAAGTGAATGACACATTATTCCTATATGCTAGATTAATTTTCAAATATATATCAATACAGATATTGTGATATTAATAGGTTTAATATTCATAGGTAAAGATAGTTTGAAGAATTTTCAAATTTAAATTTTCAGTTAGTTTCTGATAATATGAATATTTTGAAAATAGGAAACTTGCCAAGTTCATGTTTTAATTTCCAGAGCTTCGGAAATACTTAACTTTGAGCTTCAAAGTAGTAGTTAATAATAAATATTAATATTGTTTCAAATTGTCTGTTCAATAGTTGTTAATTATATCTAGATGTGCATTTATAAATTTAATATCTTGCTATCATGTTCAACAGTCACAGGTATGTGGTGCTCAACCTGCCTTTATAACATATTTCAATCTGAGAATTGAATATGAGTACTTAATTTGACCTTTAAAAGGCATTACTTATAGAGCCTGATAGTTCACTTTTACATTTTTATTAACTTGTGATATGATAAAATTTTGTTTCCATATTTTTATTGGCACTTTAAATCTGTACATAATGTTGGATTTTATTTTTGCATATCTATACATGCACACAATATAATAGCCTAATTTTCCAATATCATTCTCCTGTATTTTTATGACATTTTAGAAAGAATATTGCCAGTAGTGGGATTACAGATTTCAGACCTCAGTATAAATGAACAAATAACAAGCTTCAGTGTAAAATCTCTAACCTGTATGACTGTGACCTTGTCTTTCCTCCCTTAGTCTGTTTCCATCTTTTTTCAGGACATATTCTTTAATCATTGGACACATTTTTGCTTATTTCCTAGTTAACAAGTAGAAAAACAAACAAAATTTACAATGTCACGACATTTAAATGCATATGAATTTCTTCCAAATAATCATTTACATTAGAAATTTAACTGAACTATAAAAAATGTACAAGTTACAATTTTATTAGATTATATAGCCAGATGGACTGTACATAGCATCAACAACACCCAGAATCTTACAATGTTCCTTGACATTTTCCTCTTATGTTATTATTATATCAGCGCATATTTATTTTAGATGTGATGTCACAAATTATAGAAAGATTTATTGGACATTTGAGAACACAATTAATAGGAAAATAGAAATATCAATTTAATTGAATCACAAGGCCTCTAAATCTTATGTAATCTAGCAATTTGATTAAAGCAATAGATCACTAAAATATTTCATTAATCAGCATCAGAAATTAAACCATATTTCTCTGTGTTTCTCATTTTTAGGGTATCTTTCATAGAATAAAAGAAGGATGAAAGGGACAGAAAGATCATTAAAAATAATTTTTTAGCCATTAAAGTATACTTGAAAAATAAGATATCATTCATGTAGGACTTTATAGCTCAGTTACCTATTGACCATACTTTGCTTCTTAAAAATATTCTGTGGTTTCACCAATACCTCAAAATAAAGAAATTGGAAAGGACATTCTTCTTCATTCAGCCATGCTTTATTATGATTTGACCTAAACTTTTCCCTTCTCTTCAAAACCTATCTTAATTATACAGGTCTATATCCTTTCCTTTCCACTCTTATTTTCTACTTATGCCTTCAGTCTTCAGATCTTAAAATCATACCTCCCCTTTACCTCTTGCTGAAATTTCTCTCTCAGAGGTCATTAATTTGGTTCCCATTGTCCAAATTAAGCAGAAGTTCCATATCACTGTTGGCACTGTTGGTCTTATGGAGTGTCAAGTGATAAATGTGGTTAGATAGCTGATATGTTGACAACAAATCCACAAAGAAGAGCTACAATGATGCTAAAACTTGCTGAACCCAGATTGTTCTATTCTTAACACAGCTTTGAAGACCTCAAGGAAAGAAAGGATTTTGAGATCTTTAATATTACATATTGAGTATGACAACTGCAGACTAGTTCCATCTTCCTATTGTTGTACTCTTCTGCTACTGATAAACTTCACCATTTAGTTTATAGTAACCAACATGTATCATAAGCTCTCCCTCCTGCCTTTTAAACTCAATTTCTACCTGTTCACTGAGTCAGAATTTCTGATTCCTAGTGAATCCTGGTGGTGATTATTCTATTAGCTGTTTTGTCTTTTCTCATGATGGCAATTATGGGTTGTTAATCAATAAAGGATTTTCTCTTCTTGTTCAGCTACACGAAGTTTGCTGATTAAAGGGTGAAGTGGAAATCAAATGGCAAAATACATGGCACCTAGGAAGCAGGAATACAGTTTATTTCTAGGAAATATGATTACATTGCTACAGTGGTTGACTTTGTGGTATTGCATTACTTATCAACATTTTTGCTTTGCATGAGAGAGTTTTATTAAGTTTTGCCAATTTTGAACTGCTAATTTGCCTTCTTGGACTGGGCAAGATTAAGTTCTCCTCATCTCTGAGCATGACCCAACAATTCCTGAATGCTTGTTGACCTTCAACAAATAAACTGTATCCCCAGTCCTTCTCTAAATTTTATTTTGATGCTGGGTTGCCCTAATTTGCTTAGGCTGGCCTAGAATATGCAGTCCTCCTGCCTTAGTCTTTTAGTAGCTGGAATTAGAGACCTGTGACACTTGGCCCACCAGGTTTTGTGATTTCATTGCTTTCTTCTACAGGGTTTCTGTGGATCTACCTATCTATATATCTATACCTATATCTTCACATTATCTAAAGAAAAAGAGAGACACAAAGAGTAAATTTAGGATTCTCTCTCTCCCAGGTTCTTTTTGTTGCTAAGAATAGGTAGACAAGTACACTATCATTTAGTGCAAACATAGGTAGTTTATGTCAAGTCTGTGTATACTCCTGAGACAAACCTAAAACCAAAAAATTTTACAGGGCTATGCTAATTATTGAAGGTGATTCTTTAGTCAATATAGTAATTTTCTGGCCTCAAAAATAAATTGTTAGTTTAAAAACCAACCTCATATGACTCTTATTTCTTATGATTCCTATACATCCTAGAATTTTCTGTCTGATATTGCTTTCATTATTTGCACCCACTGTATCCACTTTTGTCTTGTACATGCCTATTTTGTTCAACTGACAGTTATTATTATAATACCTCAGACACTATTGGCTATAACTTCTGTTGACTAAAACAGAATGGCTGGGTTTATCAGTATAAGTTTTTTAGAATTAAGAATCTATTGATCAAATTCAGAGGATAGTACAGTAACTTCCTCAACTGCTGATCAAACTTTAATCATCTTTGAATGAGTTATCTACTCAAGAGCTAAAGAACTTTGATATGCTGGAAGATATGGTTAAATGGTAAAATAAATTATAATACCTGTGATTTGATGGCTATGGATGAGACTGTGTTGATTAGTTTGGACTATCGCGAGACAGAGTTGGCATTAATCTATCCATTTTCTTTTTCCTGAAGAGCTCTTGTGTATGTTTTACTTGTAAAATTCTTGATTTTCTCTCTCTCCCTCTCTCTCTTTCTCCCTTTTAGATTTATAATTTCTCTTACCATTTTTTCCTATTTACCTATGAATAGAAGTCTTAAGTTTTTATTCTTGAATGTAATTCTTTTATCTAGCTCAAGACAGTAATTCTTAATAATTCATGCATCACACATTGTAGGCAGTTCATGAATTTTAGCTTCAACTACCATCAGAAATGTCAGATCCACTTTCCCAACTATGTACTTGTTTTCTGTACTTGAATGTCTACCATATTTATATATAATTGTTCAGAAGCAAATTTGTTGCTCCTAAGAGCCACTTCATTAATTTCTCTTCCTTAAATGTATGTGTTCACTTACAGAATAACAATTATGTTAATGCCTGAGTTTTACCCTTGTATTACCTTTAATTCTCTTCTCCTTTATCGGTTACTCAATTAGTTGCTAAGTTCGGTGAATTCTATTGCTATAATATTTCTTGAATCATCTTTACTTTGTTTTCATGTTCATCACTTACTCCACATACCACAGTTCCTCCTAGCTGTACTCTCATATTCAGTCTCTTCCCTCTCTACATCATCTATTCATTGCTGTCAGATTAATCTTCCCATATGGATATCAGTTACATCAGTCTCAATTTTAGTCAAGACCCAGCAGTAAACAGATGGTATACTCAATTTGGCTAATTTTAAGAGAAACAATGATTTTAAAATGTTGATGCAGTGAAGAAAAACACACCAGGAGTTTGCATCCTTATTCCTGAATGTGATAGAAAAGAAAGTGGTTATTTAAAGCCAAATATAGAAAGGGCTGTGTGAAGAATCCATTTGTTTTGAGTAACACAGCAAACCTAGAAGGAAGAAAACAGGAATACAACCCACCCCACTCTCCTTCCATGTTCCAAACATCCTGTCACTACCCCTGTTTGGGCAAATGCAGTTGGAAATCCAAAGCCCATTTGATCTCATACATGTTGGTCCAGATCCGTGGGTCTTCAGACTAAAGATAGGAATGTGTACCTGAAGGGGTAAGTAGAGGAAAACCAGCTCCCTTAAACATTCGGTCACTTCCCATTGAGTTCTGAATCAAGTAGAATGCACTTAATGCCTTTCATTAAGTAGTCTAAATCTTTACAATTAATTTTATTGGTCAAGTAGACTTACAGGAATAGTGCTTTCATTTTCACTTTTCACTTCACTGTATGGCTAACTTTTTCTTAAAATGCATTCTGCATTCTGTCTTCCTTTCTCACATCTCCAAACACCTGGAAAAATACATATGCCTTAAGACTTACTTCGCCATTTCTTATCCACATTTCTTCCCCAGTGTGTACCTATTATATGTAATTTCAATTTCCATAAATCTAAATTTAGACATATGTTTTACTCTAATCTGCTATCTATAGTAAGCAGAATTCTTAGGTTCCCTAAATGATTCTACCCTCTTCTGGGTACATGCCCTGTAAAATCCGCTTGCTCTTGGTTATAAGTAAGACCAATGAACATGATGGGATCTCATTCCCAGGGTTATGCTCCTTTATATGACAAAGGGATTTATCACAGAGATTATGCTAAATTGACCTGACCTGATGAAGTGAACCCTTAAAAGACTGAACCTTTTTCTAAAGAGGAAAATTAAATTGTAATAAATTCTCCTGCCAGCCTTAAAGGATCAAAATGCTATCTTGTAAAGAAGACCACAGGTAGGGAATGGTGGCTGTTCTTTAGGAGGTGAGAATTGCTCCTTTCTGATAAACAAGAAGAAAGAAAGATCTTTTGTTTTATAGTCAGAAGGGACTAAGTAAGGCAATAACTAGCAAGCTTAGAATACAATACTGACCCTCCAATGACAATGCAGCTGTGGCCAACTCTTGCCTTCATTTGGTGAGACACTGAAGAGAGAAGTTAAGCCACTGTTCAGACTCTGACACTTTAAGAAGTGAGACTATGTTTGTTATTATTTTCTTAAGCTACTAAATTAGTGGTTTTATTACACAGTAATACAAGTTAATATACCCCCTAATTATGTACGAACAATCAAGTTTCTAAATTCCAAACTTGAATCTATGATTGTCTTCAACTTCTATACTGGAGAGTACCTGCAAAGAATGATCAAATTCAGGCTCTTAAAATATCAGTTATAGAGTATAGGAGAAGATTCAAGCCTCATAATTTTCCATACAAAACGACATCTGTCACCTCTGTCTGCACCTGATGAAAAAACTTTACCTATGTAGGCAGAGTGATGGGTTTCCTAAGTGAGCTCAGCATATTATATGAACAAAGTAGCCTAGCGTGAATTGTAGCAATTCTCTTTCCAAGGAAGCAGAATTTAGATTTTGAGTAATTAATGGCATTAAAGATGTACAGGGAGACCAGTTTGTTTTATTTTATTCTGTTTTTGAAAGACTGTGGGTTTTGCTACTGAATATCACTTTTTCCCCCTAAGTAAAAAGCAAATTTATTCAGGCTTTTAAAGGATGAAAATTAGAGACAGTTTTTCAACCAGAACCTTGAAATAAAGAATGATGTTAAATTGGATCATATTGAATGGTAAAGATAAGATTTTTAAAAATTGAAGCAAGCAGAGGGGATTTGAAGGGAAAGGAAGGAGGCAGTACTTCAAAAGATGAATGATTTCAAAGCCAGCATTTTCTTTCTACAAAAGGAGTTAGAAAACAGAAGGCGGATGCTGTGTGATTATCTCAGATTCAGCTACAGGAAGATATCATTTGTTACTCCAATTTACAGGAACTGCATAAAACAGTCATAACTGGAGCACATTCTCCTTCCTTGGGCCATGTTAATCATCATTACGTCTTCTTCTGATCACCACAGAAAGAAAAGTTGCAGATGGTAAGGGAATGGGTCACACATAAAGAAGAGAACTATACTCCATATAGAGCTCTGTTCTGCAGAGGAAGTGAACAAAAATGAAATGCTATAATTTTGTAAATAAAATGTGAAGCTCTAGCTATCTTCATGTTAGTCACATTCTAATACAGTAAATAACAAATGAGGTGAAGGACTGTATCCTTCACTTCCTACTTCCACAGTGTACTGAAAATAAATTTTGAGAGAAATACAACGAGACAATTTCTTTTTTGTTTCACTGTTGTTTTTGGACTTTGTTTTACAACTGTATTAAACTTGAACTCTGAGTCACTGTACTTTCAGAATTATTTTTATGATAAGTCAGTATGATTCTGAAACTCATTTCCAGTTGAGAATACTTTGAAAAATCAGTTAGATACCAGGGGTAACCAAAGTCTATTTCATGTTCACTTTAAATTAAGTTGTACCTTTAATATAACAAAAATAAAATTAATGTTTTAAGCATATGTATGTCCAAATTTAAGGTTTCAAATTAATTTCAGAGGTTATTTTAATGCTTGCTTTTAGTCAAACCTAAGAAAAGACCTTTATCTTTCACCAATTAGGAAACTCAAAGTGGTATGAGTTATTACATAGGAGACTACTTTTACTACCCTAATATTCAATGAAACTAGAAGAAGATATTAATTTTCACTTTGAAGTAAGATGAAGATACTATAAACCCATTTAAAATGCATGCCATTTACCACAGCACAATTGGTGGGTTATTTTGTTGAGAGGAAGCAACTCCTTCAGACATCTTATCCTGAAATTAAGTTGAAACAAAACAGGCATGATTTCTAGATCCTGACGTTATTTAAAAAAACTCTTACTATGATATTGAAGCAAAATATAGAGATTCACTTATCTTAATGTCAGTGGATAAGAAATTTGATAGAAATATTTCTTACACAGTATAGAGAAATCCATTAATCTCTTTTCTCTCAATGAAATAGAGACTATTAGTCTATATAATTTTATTTCTTATCATTAAGAGAACATTTACCTGAGAAGTACTTATAAAGGAAAAGAATGCATACATTCCTTCCAAAGAACATGTGACCAACACATAGATGAGTGGACTTCTAATTACAAATGGGCAGGAATGGTAGAGAGCTTGCCTGTCTGTGCTATGCTCTGCTTTTGTTCTATAACACTGGAAAAAAAAAAGAAAAAAACAAGGAGGAGTCTCTAAAGGAAGAACAATGACATCAGTCAAACTTGCCCATAAGTGTTTTGGTTTTTGAAGCTTTTTCATATGCACTACTATCTTTATTTCCTCTTCTGAGCTTGTGTAAAGAATGTAAAGAATGAAGGAAATAAAGGAAAAAGAGAGAGACTCACAGCTTTATAGGGGAAAAATCTGCAGGTAAGGGGGGCCCAGTGGAGGCTATGATTCCCCTTCCATTTACAACCTGAAGTAAATATAGGGAGAGTTGGGGAGGAGGGGATTAGGTCAGTGCTAGGGAGTTGTCTGGGAAGAGTCTTTTCTTATGATGAAGGGACTGTTTAGGGTTCCTTTGCATGATTGTAGAGTATTGTCCAGAGTTTAGGGGTTTAAGGACTAGAGGTGGAGACTCATTCTAAGCAGGAAGAAATGTTTCACAATGGCTTTGCCTAAGTCGTGTTCTACCTAACAGTGCCCTGTTTTCAGTGGTTCCCCCAGTCACATACTATATATTAGTGGATACTAGTGGAATTGTGCAAATTAAGAGGCTCTGGGTATGCTATTGGTTTTACTTAGTATAATTAAAAACAGATTTGAAGACAGAAATATCTAAGGTTGTTAATTTTTGTGTGTTTTTAACATTATATTTTAAATCCTTATTTGCATGACCATATGCTTAGGCATACAGCAAGAAATTTATTTTGCTCTTAGACTTTCCACAATTAGATTACAATTTTGTAAATAGTATTAAATGCATATATTTGAATACATTATAAAAGCAATATGTGCACATGGTAAATAAGGAAATCATGATTTAGAAAGGTGCTATAAAAAATAAGAGATTTTCCTAATCTCTACTCTTTACCATTCCTCAAGGTAAGTTCTTCAACCTCATTTCTAATTCCATTGATCTCTGTAATTTATAATTTTTTTGTTACTGTTAATTTTGAATTTAGTTAGAGATTTCCTATTCACTTTTTGGGGGTGATTGTATTCACTGAAAAATATTCTTCCTGTATCTATTACTAAAATGGGCTTTCATTCATAATTAAGGGTGACAAAACTTAACAACATGATTTGTTGATTTTTGCTTTTGTTTTTGTAGTCTTTGCATAGTTTGATTTGAGGAGATTCAGTTTCTTTTGCTCTTGCTTCCTCCATCTCCATGCAGAACTCTGCCTTCCGGTGTAATTTGTTCTACTTAGTTTTATTTTTCTGCTTCATAATTCTGTATGAGAATTAGAGGAATATTTCTTGCAACTATCTTTGGTTCTTCCAATTGTGTGCTTAAGAATATTAATAATTCCTTATATTTTAAGTTATCAGATAATCAGTTTTGTATGCATTTCTTTTTTTAGAAGACTTCTAGGGTCCTTTTTCATTCTTATTGTCAAGAATATTCATAAGTATGTTTCTAAACATTGGGATTTTTATATTCGTAGTGTTATTTTTTAGAGAGGTACTAAAATCATAATATGAAGATATAAGCCTTCCTTCCATTCTTCAAACCCACGATAACTCTCTTCTTTATGATTTCTACAGTTTTCCTCTAAGTGTCCTGAAAAGGTTTCATTAGTAATCTTCATCTAAACTATCTTTTGTGCACACATTTACCCTCTATGACTTTACTTTTTCATTCCTCCTCCATTTGTAATCCTTTGTTTCAGAAGTTATCAGTTTATCTTGTAATATGATTTTCATTTTGGCAATAATTTTAGCTTTAAAATGTGCTATTGTTAATGACTTTTGTTTTAGTATATTAATTGATTTCTTTAACTTTTTAATATTCTTTCAAATATTGAACCTGAGCATGGAAATTGATATTCATAAAACAAGATAAAAATATTTAAAAACTGAAATACAATGGAACAGAGAAACAATTATTGATATATAGATTATGAAAGTCATCAAAACACTACTGTATATGCTACAAAATCATATCTATTTTATGTATATCTAAAGCATTTATTATTATAATAGTAATTGTTTTCTATTTAACTATTATTACAAAGTTTCTTAGCATGGCATCAGTCACTTGTATGGAAAAGTATCATATTTTCTAATATTTTAATTCTGTCTCCAAAATTTTCTGTATTTTTCTAACATTCCTGATTGTCAGGTACATAAAAATCTTAAAATGAAATAGTGGAGTGTGGATACATTCATCTATATAAATTTTGGTTAAAATTCCTCCTTTGGTAGTATCATGTATATATATATATATATGTATATATATATATATATATATATATACTTGTATGTGTACACATATATTTTTCAGATTAATATATATTTGAATATAATTTGCTGAGTGAAATGTTAACATACTTGAATATGAAATTATTTCCACATATATTTTGAAATGTATGTGAGTTCCTTCATATGCAATACTATAAAAGTTACACCCTGTACTTGAAAGTCAATTAAACAGAAAACGACATGGTAATTCACACTAATTCTTTAATGTGTATCTAAGTGGTAATTAATTCAGCTCTTTTTAGAAATTCCAGAAACTAATTTACTATACCAGAGGAAAGGCTTCAACACTCTCTCACAACCCCCAGTCTTTGGACACCCCCCAATGACTACACTGAGATTTACTTTGGAAGATTAGTTTATTTTAAATGAAAAAGATTGATGTGTGCAATTTGCAATATCCTTTGGAAATTACAATTCATTTAGGAGTCACCAGCAAAGAAAAATAATTGTACACTAAATTTCCACTGAAATATATTTCTATCCAAGTTCCATATTTTAAGACATTATAAAAAATAAAATTAATTCTTAAAGAATAATAAGTCAGTCATCTCTCTATTTAAATTAAGTAGTATGTTATAACATACCCTACCATTTAAAGTGTACTTAAAATTATGGTACTTTTCAAACCTGAAGCATAAAGGGAAATAAAAATGTCACATAGTACTTTTTATTTTTAAGTAGAAAATATCACAGAAAGACAATTATACTGTTATCATACTTTAGTTTATTTCATGCTATGATTATTTAAATCACTCTAAAAGGATATTTGGCATAAAATTATACTTGTCAGAAGGTGTTCAAACAAAATTTAAATTCTATTTAGCAACCACCAAAATTCCCTTATTCTTCCAATCATAATAAAAGTTGTTGTAATTACATATATAAACAAACCAAAAATAAAAATCACTAACTTTTATGACCATTATTTCCAACAAACCAATTGAGTGTATCATGATTTTTGTAACAAATTGGCATTATTAAAAAGATGAACATGTTGTTAGAATTAATGACCTAGCAAAGGTAATGCATGTATAATTTGCAATTAGCCAAGGTAGCAAATATAAAAGAAAAACATAAATAGTGAACAAAGAGGTAAGAACATGGTAAGAGAATAGATTCATGGACATTCTAAAAAGTAATATCTTCACAAAAGATTGTATGAAAACATTCCCTTTAAAAACATAAAATATACATAGATATGCCAACATACCTACACATAAATTAGTTGTTGAATATGCATTTTGGCCTTCGGAAAGAATTTATTTTTAGGTTTAAACTAATAACAGGGGTAGAGTTCATGATTGACACTTTGCATATTACATCCAATTCATTTCTACCAGATTTGTCCTAAAATTTAGTTAAGAATGAAATGAAGAATATGCTTGGAAATATTAGAACCACTAGGTTGAATAATAAAAATATTCAATATGTTATATGATATTTGAGGAAAAATATCAGATTCCATAAGGGGGTATATGTGTGATAAATGAAAGCAATATATGAAATGTGCTCGGAGAGATGGATTAGAAGTTCACAGAAAATGGAAGAAATTTGATAACCTAATGAAATTAGGGGACTCACCTCTAATCAACTCTGAATTCTTGGGAAGGTCATGATTTTATTTTTGAGTTGTGTGTTATTTTTGCACCTCATCATGAGAACTATTCCGTGTATTATGGGTTGAGTATGTGTGAGTCATTACCTGACAAAACAAAAACCTGTTTGCGTTTTGTCCTTGTTTGTGACCTGCTGTATCTATGATATTATATATATATTCAATATATAGAGTTGTCTCTTAATGTTTCTGAATTCTGAGCATTTTTCCTGACATGATAATTCATATAAAACCAATTTGCTTAACCAGAAAATGTGTATAATTTTGAGTTTGGTTTTTGGTGTTAGGAGAAGAAAGAATTTGTAGAAAGTAAGAAGGCTTATGGAATGGCTGAAATCAGAATAGTGAAGTCAGAATACTGACGCATATAGCACACAGCCATATTCTACAAAGCATTTACCTTGTATAGAAGTGATGTGCACACCAGGATAATAGGTAAGCACTATAGCCATGTCCTTTACACAGTCAGTGTGTGGGACTGAGTACTTAAACTGAAGTATAGCACTCTAAATAGCATTGTCAGGGGAGAAAAAATTAGGTCTGTACTTTATTACAAAAATAGTTTGAGATAAAAAAAGAGTGACATCATAATTACAATTGTGGATTTGAGAATAGGCACAGGTTGAAAGTAACAAGATCCTGCCTGCTGTATGCATTATCTGTGCTCATAAGAAAAAGGGGTAAACACATCAGAGAGAAACAAGGAATTTCAGTTGTCTGTAAGTTAATAAAAGAAGGCATTCAGGTAGATACCATTCTAATAATTGCTTATAGTCTGACACAAAGGTTGACATGTAATTCTATGATTGCTTCTTTTTCTTTGTATTTCTCTGGCACAATTATTAGGGTAATTTAAAAGGCAGCTATTTCAATAACAGATTGACATCAATTTAGCAAAAAACTGGTATCAAGAATCTTGGTGTCCTGAAGATTTCTAGGTGCTTTATCTTAATGATCCATTGTCCTTCTCCAGAGCTAAAGTTGTTTCTGTGATGTGGTCATCAGGATGGATGCTATACTTCCTTAGTTATTTTGCATTTTGATGGTACTTACCAGATCATTTCTTTCCAGTGAAATGAGAGTTAAAGAATTAGGCATCACTCTCACTTCTGAGCTGAATATTTGTTCTTGTGTGTTATGTTTTCATTTTCAGAGAAGCAGACACTCCTCATATATATATATATATATATATATATATATATATATATTTTTTTTTAAGATACAGAGGACTTGTGAAATTTGTATCACAAGATGAAAAGAATCCCAAATTACCCCAGGAAGAAAGTTGATTGGTAGCATTTTTCAATAGTCTGTTATGTGATTAAGAAATAACTGCTGGGGGCTGGAGCAGTGGCTTGGTGATTGCGGTGCTTGCCTGGCATGTGCAAGTACACGGGTTCAAATCCCAGCACTCATGTACACAACTGAGTGTCAGAGCAACAAAAGCCATGTGAAAAACTCAATAAAAATTGATTCTGTCTGTTTCTCTCTCTCTCTCTCTCACTGTCCTTCTCTCTTTAAAAAAAAAAAAAACTTCTGTAGTATGAGGTATCTAAAATGTCGATTTGTTTTGTTATTATTGCTATTGCTAAGATTCATTTTATCCTTAAAGGGATCCTGGAATTTCTACCAAGAACTTAGTCAGCTTTTCTGCTACTGTGACCAAAACATCTGACAAGAACAATTTTAGAGGAAGAAAAGTTCATTTGATGCTCACAATTTCAGAGGTCTCAGTCCACAGACAGATGAATCCACTACTCTGGACCTGAAGTAAGGTAGAACATCAAGGAAGAAGGACTAAAGCAGCTCAGGAAACAGAGAGTGAGAGAGAGAGGGAGAGCTTTCACTCATTGACACAAACTATAAACCCCAAAGACACACCACCATTGACCTACCTCCTTCAGTCATGTTCTGCCTGCCTAAGGTCACCACCCAGCTCATTCAGTTGGATTAATGTGTTGATTAGATTAAAGCTCTCAGAACTCCACCATTTCACTTCCAAACTTTCTTATAGTGTCTCACACATGAGCTTTTGGGTAACACTTCCTATGTAAACCATAACACAATGTATGTCTAAATGTAGTAGAAACAGAGAGCTATTTTGCAACTTAAATCATAAAACATACTATGACAAGTGTTGATAAATATTTTCTTGAAAGGCCAGGTAGTAAATATTTTTGGATTTGCAAGGCGTACAGTCTATGTCTCAACTCTTCAATGCTATATAAATATAAAATGTAAAAACAGTCATGGACAGCGCATTATGAGAGAAGTTATGTTACAGTACTATTTTATTTATAAAAATAGATTGTTGTACCAATAGACTACAGTTTACTAACCTTTGTCCTAGCTATGGCATATTCTCTCTTGCTGCTCATTAAATAGCAAAAAATGAGTAAATGGCATAACTGAATTTTAAGAAATAAAATGCTTAAAGAATGAAGCCATACATGGAAAGTAAAAATGCATTTATGGGCTTAGATATTTTCTTAATTTTTTTTTATCCATACAGTTGTCCTACTATTTCCATAGTTGAAAATCCAGCTAATAATTAAATTATGCATGACACACTATTTACTTTGTAAATGTTTTATTTTTAAACAGATAATTTTCAAGAAATATATGATTATTCTTTATTTCTAACATGATTTCTTTTCTTTTTTCTTTTTTTTTTTTAAGAGAGAAGGACAATGAGAGAGAGAGACAGGGAGAATCACTTTTCATTGAGTTTTTTCACATGGCTTTCATTGCTCTGACACTTAGTTGTGTTCGTGGATGCTGGGGTTTGAACCCCGTATAATTGCACATGCCAGGCAAGCACTGTAACCACTGATACACCATTCTAGCCCCTGTGGCATGATTTCTATCATGCTATGTACCATAAGAAAGAAAACTATGACAGGGTGGCAGCTTTTTCATTTAAATTACTTGTTTTCTCATTCAATCTGGGCAAAATAAGTTTAAGATACATGTGTACAATGGTGGGGTTTAAAATCTTTGCATAAGAGCATTCTCATTTTTAACATAATCTCTTTATATTTTCTCTCATTTATCTAGTTTCACATAATAAAAATAGCACCCGCAGATGTAAATGATAAAGATGGAAAGGAGCAGCTAAATGATGGCACCTTGGCGGCTATGTGAATCTGGCTCATATCAGTCATGAAAATTTTAATATTAATTGAATCAATGAACTCAAAAGAAAAATTTTATTAGTTGTCCTTTTAAAGTCAGTATTAATTAACCATAACTTTAAATTGAATTTAAGGAAAGGTAGCTATTACTAATTGAAAATAATATTCTTTCATTTGTTTTTCATTTAGATTAACTTAGGCCTTTTTATTATCAAAGGACACAATATCTTACAATATGGTGGATAAAGAGGATGTTTCTAATCAAAACTCAATGGAAGTAATGATATTGTTAATTCACATACTTTTAAGAATTTATTCTCTTCTTTGTGATCATGTGTGGCAATATTTAATTTTTCTTTAAAGACCCGATAGGAATCATATCATCTCTTACATAGATGAATGCTAACAAAGCACTATCACATATTAAACTAAGTCATTAAAGGTTTTCATTTATGATGTTTGGACTCACTGTATTATTAACCTCTGTAATTAAATAGTCCTCTGTTTTATAGATCACAATTGAGTTATCTAATAACATTAACATGATCAATATATTGGGTGAAATTTGGGTTAATCTGAACATGAAATGATTTGTTTCCTAAGGTTAAGATTAAATTAAGACATACACTTCAAGCAGTGATTAAATCAAGAAAAATAATCAATCACAAAGTTCAAAAATGCATATGCACACTGACATCAAATGAGTTTTATGAAGAAAAATTATATTATCTTGTAACATGAGGAGAGTTACACATACCTTGCTTGACATATAATGGGTAATTTTTGATAAAGTTTTTTTCCAAGAAATGCTTTTAATTATAGTATGATTCCTGTTGAGACTTGTATTTTCTTCTAGCATTATGATTTTATATAATGTAAATGGCAGAAGTCTGAAATCTTGAGTTACTGTATCTTCACTTGTCTATTTCAAACTTAAACCTCACAAATTCGTATATATTCTTAACATGTTGACTTCCAAAACAAGTGATAATGTATGCTTTTAGTATAATTTCATAACTTGAAGAAAAACTTCTTATAATTTCCTTAAATTCTTCCAGTAAATTTCTGTTTGGAGGTCTCCCATTTATCCATCTGATTAATTTATTATCCTTCTTTAACAGGTTAGTATATTTTATTATTCTTATTATATAGCATCAGAAAGCCTCTGTCCTTTAGCTTTTATTTGTGGTTCAGTCTTGGAATGAGAATGGATTCTATTCACAGTATCTATTTCCCTGCTCACTTGGTCCTCTGAGGTTTACTGTGGCTGGCTGGGTCCTCAACCTAAATCCAAAACATTTGCTAAATTTCCATGTAACCGTTCTTTCTCTTGGTTTCCTTCTTGTCCTTGACATCTCAGTTATGAGCTCCAGTGTGCTGTGTTATTCCTTACAATTTCCCTTGAAACATTATCTTCCAGTGACCTACTTTACATGAAAAACCCTTTTCAATTGGGACTCTGACTGATAAAATAATATTGATGGTCCCAGAAGTAAAAGTAATGAATCATTAAACATTCCTCTGCTTTGAGAAGCCCTCTAGTTGTGACATAAAGAAAAGAATTTCCGTTTTAAATATTTTTCTGTAGACTTTTGTACATATGAAACTTCAAACTTTTATCTGTCCTCTTTTTCTCTCCTGTGCTATAAAGTGACTCCTTCCTGTTTTCCAGTTTGGCACAGAGGAAAAGAAGTTTCCAAATTTGAACTAATTGTAGGAAAAAGAAGATGAAAAAATGGAATTTCAGAAGGGAGAGGAAATTCTCTTTAATGTTTAAGGCAGCTATTTTTGATCTACTTCTGATTTCCTTATTAGTAATCAGAGGAATGTAGGAGAAAAGCAAAGGGACAGAAACTCATGGTATACCTTTTTTGTCTGTTTGCTTGTTTTCACATAGTGCACTTCTATCTTGCTAAATCTTGATGCATAATATTCAGAAAAACGAGAGAGAAAAAGAAAATATCAAAGATTAGAAAATCTCGTCTTTTTAGTGCTACACTATCATTTTGATTAGAACACAATTTTAAGATATCCATATCACATTCTGTACTTTTATAACCTCAATTCTGATTTCAACTTCTCATCTCTTCTGTTAGCTTCATCCTCATAAATGTCATCAGCTTGTCAGATCAATTTGTCTCCCACACAACTCAGTGTTCATTATGAAAGGAGATAATATTTTTATGTGTCTTTGATATCAGTTGTGATATTCCCTGTAACAAACAGTTTTGTTTGCAAGCCTAGCTCTAAACTAAGCAGAATACCATGGGTGTCATTATACTGACAGATCAAACACTAAAGGGGTATGTGTGAAAATTTTGTGAAGAAAATGAATTGAGAACAGAAAGAAAATAACACTGTAATAGAAGATGGACAAAAATAGTAAATAAATATTATTTTGAATAATGATGCTATAATAACTCAGTATTAACCTTTTATTATTTTTAAACTGAGGCACAATGTTCACAAATCATTTACTTTAAGATAGAAAGCATTTCAGAATACATGGTCGTTGGTATAGCTTTCATTGCGTTCATAAAACTTCTGATCAAAAGGGTAAAAGAGCAGAATCAGGTATTTCAGTTTCAGTGCTACCATGTAAAGAATGTGAAAGCTGCATCCACCATCCTTACAACTAGAAAAAAAATGAAAAACTAGAAATCAATGTCTTCTTGAACCTATTAGGGAATGAGGTCTCAACTATCATGCCAAATCTAGAGTACTGAATACAACTGGAGAGGCCGTAATTAATATCTTAACTGGAACAGAAATTGCTATAGCCATAAAAAGTTAAGGACATTTAAAATCTTGATGAATTAGTTAATAAAGCTGAATATGGACTTTAATGAACATACAAAAGTCCTAAAACATATTACTAAGGGAGACCCATACTTTCGTGAACTTTTTTTTTCAGTTTATCCTACTGAAGTTCCAAGAAAGATTCTTCATAGCTGTAAAATGGAGAAGGAATACTTGTGAATAGGAACAACCAGAGACCTCGCCATTTAAAATGGTCCATTCTCCTATATAGCACTTTGCTAGAACATAATTCTGAAAGCTAATTTCATCTGGTAGAAAATATTTTCTCAGTTCCTTCTAGCTTCCCCGTCTCATCTAAGTGGGTGAGAAAAACTAACTGAAAAAAAATATAAATATATACATACATACATGGGTATGTAAAAAAAAAAAAAGAATCAAAATGAACAAAAAGTCAGTGTGAAAAATCAAAATAATGATAACAGAAAAGAATAAGATACTTGATGAGTCCACTGTAATCTTTTGATGTGGCTGAAGAAGAATCAGTGAGCTTGAAGTGAAGAAATAGCTCTCTCTCAAACTGAAGTACATAGAGAAAAAGGAGTAAAACAAGTGAAAACCAAATAGAACAGTCAAGAACTGTGGGATAATTTCAAAAAGTATATCATACATGTAATTGGAACATGAGAAATAGAATACAAAATAGTAAATATTTGAAGTGGAGATGGTTGAGAATTTGTCAAAACTAATGACAGACACCAAGCCACACATCCAATAAACTCAGAGATAGCAAGCAGGACAAACACCAAAAAAGGATAGCAAGGATCATCACATACAAATTGTTGAAAACAAAGATCAAAAGGATAATAAGCAAATTAAAATTTTTATCAAACCTTCTATAAGAGCAATAATCATAACAATTATAGAACACTTCTCATTACAAATTAGGTAAGCAAGAAGAGAGTGGGTGGGGGAAATATTTGTATTCAAGGAAAAATAATTAGCAATATGGAATTCTATATCTAATCATCTAATGATCCTTAAAGATAATGATAAATATTGAGCTTTCAAGAAAAAATAAATAAAACCTCAAAAGCATATCTGTCCAGAAAGAAATATTAAAAATATTTTCAAGGCAGAAGGAAAATCTTATATGTCAGAATTTTGAATCAACATTTAAAAAGAAAGAAAACCTTCTGAGGAAAAATGAAAATATAATAAAATCTTTTTTTCTAAATTCATCTAAAGGATAATTTAAGATATCAATACTAACTTTATTGGGTGAAAAAACATACTGAAGAGTAAAATGAGTTATAATATGTCTGAAGAGATAATATAGAGGATTCAGAATACTGTTTTATAAAGAATATTATGGTTTAAATCTTTAATATCCCCCAAACGCACATATCTTGAAGGCTTATTTCCCAATGCAGTAATGTTCAGAGATGCATGGGACCTCTGGAAAGTGGCTGGATTTTGAGGGCTCTTGCCATCTCAGTGGATGTTTGAAAACTGAATGGACTTATAGGAGATGGTAGAAAATGTAAGTGGTAGAGTATGGCTAGAGGAAGGATGTCACTGGGCTTGTGCACTGGAAGGGTATTTCTTGTCTCCACTTTCCTCTCTCTCTCTCTCTCTCTCTCTCTCTTTCTCTCTCACCTTTATGAACTGATAAACTGAGCAGCTTCCCTCTGCCATGCCCTTCCACTGCCATGTTTCTGTCTTCGGGGTACCTGATCATTGTCTAAAATATCTGAAACCATAAAATAAAATGAAGTCTTCCTGTGTTTTAAATTGTTTATGTCAGGTATTTTGGTCAAAGTGATAAAATTCTGACTCATACAAAAAATCTGCACATGATATGAAGCAATTTGATGTTTTAAAGCTATTTCATTCTTCACAGATATAGAAAAAGCAATTCGCCAGTTCATATGGAATAACAGGAGACCCAGACTAGCCAAAACACTACTCTATAAAAAGGAAGAAATAGGGGGTATCTCAATCCCTGATCTGAAATTATACTACAGAGCTGTAGCAGTAAAAACAGCTTGATATTGGTTTCAAAACAGAACCGAAGATCAGTGGAACCGAATAGAAGATCCGGAACAAACCCCCATATATTTAACTATTTGCTATTTGATAAAGGGGGCAAAAGCATAGTCTGGAAGAAAGATAGCCTGTTCAACAAATGGTGTTGGACAAACTGGACAGCCACATGTAGAAAACTGAAGCTAGATTCTTATCTTTCACCCTGCACAAAAATTAAATCAAAATGGATCAAAGATCTGGATATTAAACCAACAACTTTAAACTTACTAGAAAAAGAAGTAGGGTCATCACTACATCATATAGGAGTCGGCAGCTACTTCCTTAACAAAACTCCCATGGCTCATGCGGTAAAATCAAGAATAAATGAATGGGATGCAATGAAATTAAAAAGCTTTTGCACAGCTAAAGATCTAGTCAAGAGCAACAAGAGAGAACCTACAGAATGGGAGAAAACCTTTGCCTGCTACACCTCTGACAGAGGACTAATATCCAGAATATACAGGGAACTGAAGAAACTAAAGTCCAAACTCGCAAATAATCCAATCAACAAATGGGCTAAAGATCTCAGAAGGAACTTCCCTCCAGTGGAAGTCCAGAAAGCCCATAAATATATGAGAAAATGCACCGCATCATTAGCTATAAGAAAAATGCAAATCAAAACCTCAATGAGATACCACCTCACACCTGTTAGAGTGGCAAAAATGAAGAATACAAACGACAGATGCTGGAGGGGCTCTGGGAAAAGAGGAACACTGTTACACTGCTGGTGGGACTGCAAACTGTTTCAGCCACTATGGAAAGCAGTGTGGAGAATCTTCAAAAAATTAAGGATGGAACCACCTTATGACCCAGCTATCCCACTCCTGGGTATTTTCCCAAAAGAGTTAGAATCAGCATATTACAGTGATGTGGCTTCCTCAATGTTTATAGCAGCTCAATTTACCATAGCTAGATTATGGAACCAACCCAGATGCCCCTCACTCGACAAGTGGATACAAAAACTTTGGTACATGTATACAATGGAATACTACTCGTCCGTTAGAGAAGACAATATTATGGCTTTTGATATCAAATGGATGGAGATGGAAAGAATTATGCTGAGTGAAGTATCCCAATCTCAGAGACTCAAGGGCCGAATGGTTTCTCTCATATGTGCAAGCTACAATACATGGGGAAGCAGTAGTAGGTTAAACAGCTAAACTAATAATATCCTCAAACTGTATTATTGTCAGCATACTAGGGGATGGTACCCTAGGATACTGGGAGGTGTAGGGAGGGGGAAGGGTATTTGAAGTACTCCTAAAATACTGGAGAGTGGGAATCTAGGCGAACCATCTCAGAAGCAGAGGTTATTCCTCCACGAGATACCCATTTTATGCAAGAGTTCTCCTGGGGGTAACTGCAACAGGTGAAACTCAAGGTGGTCATCCATGTTTGGGCATTACCCCTTCATAACTATGTATATATACTTTGGTTATTGATGGTCTGATAATGTTTACCTCACATTTGTATCTCTATATACTCTTAATAAAAAAAATAGGCAAATATAAAAAAAAAGATATTTCAGTATTCTAGCCTAGATTCTGATTAAAAATGAATACTCCAGGGGCTGGAGCGGTGGCTCGCTGGTTACAGCGCTTGCCCACATGCACAAGTACCCAGGTTCAAACCCCAGCACCAACATACACAACTAAGTGTCAGAGTAACGAAAGCCATGTGAAAAACTAAAAAAAAATTGATTCTCTCTCTCTCACTGTCCTTCTCTCTTTAAAAAAAAAATGAATACTGCAAGAAGAAGCAGACTGAAAGAAAATGTTTTTAAACCCTTATCTGCCAAAGAACTGGTATCAAATTTGACAAAGAACTTTCAAAACTAAACAAGAAATAGCCTGATATTAAAAAGCAAACAAACAAACAAATGGTCTGAACTGATACTTCACCATAAAAGAAGAACAAAAGACAAATGAAAAGGAAAATAAAAATTAAGAAATATTAAGAGGGAAATTAAAATTAAGGAAAGTTACCACTACAGATCTATTAAAAGGATTAAAATTCAAAAAAGACATTGCCAATGTTTTTATAAGAATAATGAGCAACCGTACTGCATATTTATTTTTGATGAGATTCCAAGATGACACAAACGCTTTGAAAAACAGCTGCACAGTTTTTTGAAAGCTCAACATATATATCAAATGATTCAGTTACTATGCTCTAAGGTATTTCTCCAGCTGAGAATACGTCCATATAGAAACTGGCACGCAGTTATAGTATAGCAGCTTTATTTATGGTGTCCAAAACTAGAAGTGCCTGAGATTTTATTCAGTAACTGAATGAATACAGGAACTGTGACACATACAGTAAATGAAATTTTATTCAGTAATAAAAAGCAGCTATCAAGCTATGCAAGAACATAGATAAAGTTTCAAAGTGTATTTCTTAACTTAAAAAGTCAGTCTAAAAGGTTACATACTGTCTTATTTCATTTAAACAAGGTAAAGCTTATTTAAAGGTAGGTTACAGAGATGGAAACAGTAGTTGCAGGGTTTTAGGGAGAAAGGCAAATTGAGAAGGCGTTCCTTGGAGATACTTTGGATATATGACATTATTATTTAGGAAAATTTATGTTGAATATATACCACCAAGTATCTTTTAAAACTCTTAGAAGTTTTGGGGCCTGAGTGGTGACTCAGCGATTTTGGCACTTGCCTCACATGTGCAGGGATGCGAGTTCAAACCCCAGCACCACGTACACAATGAAGTGTCAGAGCAACAAAAGCCAAATGATTAAAACTAAATAAAATTGATTCTCTCTTCCTCTCACTGTCTCTCTCTTTGAAAAAATAAAAATAAATAAATAAATTTAAAATATCTTAGAACTTTAAAACACAGGCAGTAAATTTTATGTCTGAAATTTAAACCATATATTCAGTCAAGGCATCCAGGAAAGGATGCAAAGTTTGCAGAGTAATCAGTGTTATTGATTATTTACTGGAGGAAATAGATAGAAAAGGTGCTAAATTAAGTAAATTTGGAAATGAATGAAGTCCATCTGAGACAAAAATCAAAAGAAAATGCACAATAATATTATACTCAATAAAGTTGTTACCCATTGGTTATCTATTAACAAGCAGCACACTGCTATTCAGGCATATTGGAACTGAACAAGTAAACAAATTAATGACGGATGTTTGTAGCCATGATTATTGTGATTAGCGAGGGAATTTACGACCATGTAAGGGAGATGAATAAAATTATCCAAGTCCTTTAACCCCAGACTTGAGTGAAAGGTAGTCAAACTCAGGTATTAGATCCAGCAAAGGCACAAAAACACATAATGTAGGGCAACCATAGATATATAGGAGGGAGATGGAGGGGATGGGGGGAAGGAGAGAGGGAGGGAAAGAACAGGGAGGGATCTAGGGAGATAAGAAACAATGTAGCACACCCTTTACCACCCTGAGAATACAAATAATTCTTATGCAATCATTTAATTCTAGAAAATTCACAATCTAAGCATTTATATCTCTTGTAGGGGTGAAATATAGAAGAATTAAGAGACTGGGGTGTGGGCAATGTGAGGTAATTCTGATTTAAGAATATATGCATATCATATTTTTACTTTATATGCATTTATGATTGCACAATAAGTCCTTAATGAAAAAATTAAAATCATATGCAAGTCCTCCAGCACTGAATTACAACTGGAAACACCTGTATGAACTCATGTTTAGTCTCATAAGAGACAAACACCTATGTGAATATCTGTAGTATATATATATTTTCCCACTATTTGAGAGGGTCTAGAAGCAATGATAAACCATTAGCAATAAGCATACCTAGTACTTAGATCTTGATTTCTAATGCCATTTGTCAATAACAGGAATCAAGTGTTGGGGATCCCCCAACATGAGGCCCAGCTGGCCTGTAAAAGAATTGGTGGTAAACAACTCTAAGGGGCCCAGCTGGCTTGTAATTAGCAAATTGCCTGACCGCATGACTAAGCTGTTTGGCCACTCATTTGTTACAAATGTGTTTGCACTGTACCCCTATTGGTTGTTGTAATGGATAAAGAGAGAAGGCAGTCAGGAGGAAAGCAGAGTAGCCACTAGTCAGAGAAGCAGCAGCATCAGAGACAGAGGAGAGCAGCAGAAGAAGCAGAAGCACAGAAGTATAGAACCAGCGAAGCAGCAGCAGCAGCAGCAGAGACGGCAGAGAGAAGAGCAGTGGTAGAAGATGCAGTTCACTGCTAAATGAGAGTCGCCCGGTTCCTGCCGGCCGGGACTGGGACAATCAAGGATTTTTTTTTTTGTTTTGAGAAATTGATTATTATGGGAATATAATACTTAGGGAAGATAGAACATGAGCATGGAATAGCCTGAAGTTCCACAAAGAAAGAAATCTCTCAAAAATAAGGAAGGTAAATCACAAACAATATTGAAAGTTTGTTAAAAAAAACACAGGATTCTTTTGAAAACACTCTCAATGGTCAAAATTGGAATAATTTGAATAATAAAACAAAGTGGAACTGGATCATAATCCACAGTGTAAAATAAATTATTCCCAAGTTCATACTGATAGGAAAGTGATTGAGAATGCAAATATGTGAATTAGGAAGAATATATAAATATCCTGTGCAGAAAAATAAAATTCCAAATAATACATGTAGTTACTATGAAATCTATGGGACAGAGCACAATTCTTCTTCACTCTTTAAGTATGGACTCTGTATCCTGACATATTTGAAGTAAGTACAGTAGGAAAAGGGAAAATAGAATAACTGCAATGGAGAAACCAACACCTCAACCAGGTGGTTAAGGTTAATGGTAAGAGCATAAATCAAACCCACACTATCTACCTTTGATACAATGTAATTAAAATCATACTCAGACTTTATCATTTACCATGTACTTCTCCTGAGAAAACATTAGGAAAAAAATAGTTGAAGGACTTATTATAATACTATTCAAATTAGCGATGTTATCAAAACTAAGGACAATCTGTAAAGTGGTCATAATCAAGAGGAACCTAAGTATTGTGAAAACTGAATAAAATGCAGTATTCTATATGGAAAACTGGAGATACAAAAGAATATTGAATAAAAAACAAATATAAAGTATGGCCTTCATTTAATAAAAAAAAGTGGTCTGGCAGCTAGAGTACAGATTGGTGGGAAGTCACAATCATTTATTGTTATTTTTGTCTTAAATATTGATACTTTTTATTTTTTATTCTTATTGTTGCATTACAGTTGTACATATTAATGCAATTTGTTGTTACATATTTGTACATGCACACAATATAACAGGATAATTTGGCCAATATCACTCTCCACCATTTTACCCTCACACCCTGCCTCCGTCCCTTTGATTCCTTTCCTCTACTGATCTCCCTGTGATTTTTAGCAGACACTCCCCTACCTTTGTTTTTCTTCTTCCTTTACAGTTTCTGCATTTGAGAAAACATATGGCCCTCAACTTTCTAAGTTGGACTTATTTCACTTAGCATGATGGTTTCTAGTTCATTCATTTTCCTGTATGCCATACTTTCATTTTTCTTTATGGCTGAATAAAATTCCATTGTGTATATATACCACATTTTCTTTATCTATTTATCCATTGATGAACATCTAGGCTGGTTCCATAGTTTGGCTATTGTGAGTTGTGGTTAAATGTGGGTATATAATCATTTTAATATATAATATATCATATAATCATTTTAATTCTTCAGGTAATTATTGAGGATTAGCATAGATGGGTCATGTGGTAGTTCCAAGCCTAGTCTTTTGAGGAGCCTCCATACTGATTTCCACAGCAGATGTACTAATTTACAGTCCCAGCAGCAGTGTAAAAGTATTCATTTTCTTATACATCTTCTTCAGCATTTACTGTTACTTGTGTTCTTGATGACTGCCATTCTGACTGGTGTGAGATAAAAATCTCAATGTTTTGATTTGCATTTCCCTAATTGCTAATGACCTTGAACATTTTTTTCATGTATTTGTTGGTCATTTGTAATTCTTCTTTTGAGAAGTTTGTTTAGTTCTCATGGAACCTTCTACAAAATGGACCTTATTTTAGGCCACAAATCCAAGTCTTAGTTAAAAAAATAAAATTAAATTAAAAATTCTGATATAATTCCTTTCATCTTATTAGATCATCACCACCAAAAAACCCTACAGAAAATATATAAACACGTGGAAATAGAGCATCACTCTTTTGAATTACCAGTGAGTGATAGAAGAAATCAAGGGAGAAATTTAAAAAAAACAATTCTTAGACTCAAACGAGAACAATGAAACCAAGTACCAGAACCTCTGGGAACGGAATGGAGCACTTCCAGATTCATTCTATGAAGCCAGTATCTTGCTAACCAAATCCAGATAAGGACACATTAAGGAAAGAAAACTACTGACCAATATTCCTGATAAACTCAGCTGCAAAAATATTTAATATTAGCAAATATAGCAACTTGTATTCAACAACATTAAGAAGATTGTACACAGCCATCTTGCGTCCCCAAGTGTGTGCACATAATCTCAGCTGGTCTGCCAGAGACCCCCTGAGTGCCAAACCTAGTCTCCCGCGCTGCCCCATTTCCGCTCCAACAAGATGAAAGAAACTATTATGAACCAGAAAAAACTCACCAAATTGCAGGCACAAGTGCGCATTGGTGGGAAAGGAACTGCTCATAGAAAGAAGAAGGTGGTTCATAGAACAGCTACAGCAGACAACAACAACAAAAAAAAAAACTTCAGTTCTCCTTAAAGAAATTAGGGATAAATAATATCTCTGGTTTTGAGGAGGTGAATATGTTTACAAACCAAGGAACAGTGATCCACTTTGACAACCCTAAAGTTCAGGCATCTCTGGCAGCACTTTCACCATTACAGGCCATGCTGAGACAAAGCAACGGACAGAAATGCTTCCCAGCATCTTAAACCAGCTTGGTGCAGACAGTCTGACTAGTTTAAGGAGACTGGCTGAAGCTCTGCCCAAACAATCTGCGGATGGAAAAGCACCACTTGCTACTGGAGAGGATGATGATGATGAACTTCCAGATCTTGTGGAGAATTTTGATGAGGCTGCTAAGAATGAGGCAAACTGAACTGATCAACTTCTGAAGAAGATAAACTTGAAGAAGTTACTGGGAGCTGCTATTTTATATTATGACTGCTTTTTAAAATTGTTTTGGTTATGGATCTGATAAAATCTAGATCTCTAATATTTTTAAGCCCAAGCCCTTTGGATACTGCAGCGCTTTTCAGTTTTTGCTTACACACAATTTATTCTTTGCAGCTAATTAAGCTGAAGAAGCCTGGAACTAAGGTTTGAAACTAAGGTTAATAAAGTTCTTTGCCCCTCACTGCTCCCACACCTTCTTCAGGGCTTCAAGGAGCTTGGTATTAAACCAGCCACGTTGCAACTGATAGAAGACAAA
>PVKS010024603.1:0-30894 GCA_004027875.1 Aplodontia rufa | reverse complement strand
TAATTGGTGCAAAATCAATGTATATATTTGCTCTATTGATTTATGTAGTTGAATTAACTTTTCTTTGGGCTAGAAAAAAGTTGCACATTCTAAAGTGGAGGATGTCAAGTCATAATGAGAGCATTTCAGAAAGAATTATTTGAGAGTAAGTTATTCCATTTGAGTGACTTCAGCTTCTTAACCTCTAGACCCTTTCCTGATCAGCAGCATGGAATACATTTTAAAATCATATTTCTTTTTCTCCTACTGATAGGTGAATGTGTGCCTTTGAGTCCTGTAGAAATTCAGGTTTGAATGGAGCAAATCAAGGACTGGCTTTCTGGATCTTATTTGGGTAGCAAGGGAGGAGGGACCCCAAAACCCAGAGATACGAAGCAAAGGAGACTGGAGACTCTGACTGGCAGTGAATCTTCTCTGGACGAACAACATCAGCAACACAAACTCTTTTCATTCCCTGTGTTAGTTAATGGTTAATCTAGAGATTGTACTGCTGCTTGCTGATAGAGCACAGTTTAAAATATTTTATCATTAATGTGACAGGGAGTTGGATAAAGAAAATGAAGCGTGATTATAAAATGCTAATTATCATTCTCAAGTGCATATTGGGCACTTGCGAATATTTGCAGCGTAATTTGCTTTATTTATTATTTCAGTTTGGTTATAAATGTTAATTCAATTGCAGATGGTATGTTGGCAATTTACAGAGCTATAAAGTTATTTGGAAATCCTAATATTTTCTACCAAAATGTTCTGTTAGTGATGAATGCGCTAAATTAAAAAGCCCCTGCTCTTTAGAGTTAAATACATTAATTGGCAAGTAGGCTGCTGGGATTTCCAGATCCATGCTGGCTACGTTAACTCCGTAAAGGAGGAGAGAAGACAATTTCTAATATAGAGTGGGGATTTACCTAAGGAGAAAGGGCAGGGAGGAAAGAGGCTTGTTTTTTGTTTTATTTTTTGGTACTAAGGATTGAAAGTAACCACTGAGCTCAGACTCTAGTCCTTTTTATATTTTTTATTTTGAGAAAGAGTCTCCCCAAGTTACTTAGGTCCTCTCTAAGTTGATGAGGCTGACCTCAAATGTATAATCCTCCTATCTCAGCCTCTTGAGCCACTGGGATGACAGGTGTGTGTTACTGAGCCCGGCAAGGTTTCTTTTCCTACTGCTTTTATTATGTTTCTTCAGGGCTGAGCTTTTCTACACATCTGGTTCAAAGCAGTAAAGAGACATGCTTGAAGCCACATTTTATTTTTTTCTGTACTATATTGACAATTTCAGACCATGATGTTGATAATTTGGGTGTATGAGGGCCTGCGTCTGTGTGCATGAGTGTGGTGTGTGTGTGTGTGTGTGTGTGAGTGAGTGTTGGGGCAGGAAATTAGGTTTTCTAAAACCTCACTGATTACTTAAAAATACGTGTCTGAGGGGCTGGAGCAGTGGCTCGTTGGTTACTGTGCTTGCCTGGCATGCACCAGTCTGCGGGTTCGAACCCCAGCATCACGTATCCAACGAAGTGTTGGAGCAACTAAAGCCACATGAAAAACTAAATAAAATTGATTCTTTTTTTTTCTCTCTCTCTCTCTCTCTCACTGTCCGTCTGTCTTTAAAAAAAAATACACGTTTGAGACCAGAGTTTGTCAAGCTGGGGCCCACAGGGTAAATTTTGTCTCCCACCTCCTTTCATGGAGCTCAGAGCGAATAGTTTTAATATGTTAAATGTATGAAAAAAATAAAGTATAACGTGATTCATGAAAATTATATGAAATTCAGAATTCATTGTTTACAAGTAAGGTCTGCGGAAGACAGTCTTGTCATTCATGGATGCATGTGTTGCGTGTGGCTGCTTCTGTCCCGCCACGGCAGAGTTATCTGCGATGGAGACAGTATGGCCCACAGCCTAAAAGTTCATATGTAGCCCTTTACAGCAGCCCACCAACCTCCAGATTAGACTACCTAAGTTGTAGTTTACAACATGGAAATTTAAACCTAGTTTTTCATCACAATTACATAAGAATTTGAAGTGGCAAATACATGGAAAAAACCCAACACTTCATTTTTGAAAACTGGGAAGATCGAGTCTAGCATTCTTCTTTTGTGGTGATGTTAGTAATAGAAGTAACATTATATTATTAATGTAAATAATTTTGTGCTTGCTCACACAATATATACTCAAAGTGTTCTCTTTGCCCCCAAATAAGGCTAAAAGTAAAAATAGTTTTCTCTTATTGTCAAATTAAAAACATAAACAAAACTGTGTTCCCTGATTCGTTCTGTTTGTGTTAACAATTCCGAATCCCACGTAGAAGCACAGTAATATCAGGAAATGTGGTTACCTAGTATAACTCATTTGGAAAAATGTCATTCCTTACTAAGAAATACGGTGCTTAATTAATTCTTGCTCCTAGGAGGTCAACTTGGGGCACTCATTATGGCCTTAATTGGTGGTATAAATCCTGAGACCCTGGAGGAAAAACACATTGAGCGGTTAGTGGTCTCTGGCCTTTTGGGTGAGTTTGCACGGGTACCAGCCCCATCTCAGACAGTGACAGCTTCTGGTTTTGATGATTGCAGGTCTGGCCATACTGATATTAGGTTTAAAGGCCAATGTGCAATAAGAAAAGAAATGCGGGGACTTGCCCCGGTGTGCTGCATTAAACAGTGTGAGGCGACCCGCTACCTTCTGAGTTGGAGAAATGTGTTTCTGTGAACTCTGGTTCTTCGTATTAAATTATATTCATTATACAGCCCATCTGGAGTCCCCTGCCAGGCCAAAAATCATCTTACAGACATTAGCAAAAGGAAGTTAAATGTAATTTTTTTTAATTGTATACTTTTCATTTCCATTTATTCTTTTCCTTTTTATTGGAGAAACCAGATGGAAATGAAAGCAGGATCCTCTCCCTCACTCTGGTCCCCTTCGGGAACAAAGGCAGAACATGCCTGGCTGCTGTTCCTCTCACACATTGGCTTGAGGTGATGGTGGGACTGTCTAGATTCCGAGGAAAATTGCTGGGGAGGTCAGGAGTTCAATTTGAAGCTCATGCAGGTCGGGGAGGTGAAGTTTGGAGGGTAAGAACCCTAACACTGGCCTCTCTATAAAGTGGGTTGCCGCAAATTATATTTGACAGTGTGGAAATGAAACTCATAAATATCACACATGCTGCAGTTGATTTTTGCGTCTTGTTATTGACTTGAATGTCTTGCTGGGTGTTGTAGCAATACAAAAAGGACAGGTATGGAAGACTTTGGGCTATCTCTGCCTCTTTGCATCTTGCCAAATCAACCATGTCCCACGAAAGGTTTAGAACTGAGTCTCTTCTTTGGGATGTGATGGACAAGTGTCCCTTCTTCAGACACATGGAAATCACAAACATCAGTGCCAGACTAAGGCGCATAGCAGTCCTTTCAGACTTGTGAAGTGGAACCACAGGAGTAGCTCAGCACCCTGCTAGGTCTCAAAGCCAGTAAAAGGCAGAACATGAAGCAGCCCACAGCGTTTTGAATCCACTTGAGTTCATTTGCTCTTCAGCCATCCTACCACTCTGGCAGAGGGTCCTGGGCAAAAGGAGTCATTCCCCCACGCAACCATCCAGCCAGCCGCATCGGCAAATACTTACTGAAAGTCACATAGGTTCCTGGGTTTGGTGTTGAGGAGAAAAAAAAAAAAAAAGCCCAAGAGTTATGATGAGTCTTCCAAATAATAAATGAGCTCAGAACAATTCTATAGACATCACCTGTAAATACCTTACCACTCATCTGTCAGTTCACCAGATGAACTCCTAAGTTGCTGGAAATTATTTGATATTTGAGGGCAACATATGCAACACATTGGTGTTTCTTTTTGGGTTTTTTTTTTTGTTTGTTTTGGCAATGGGAATTGAATTCAGGGGTGCTTTACCATTGAGCTGCATCCCTAGCCCTTTTTATTTTTATTTTTAAATTTGCTTTTGAGACAGGGTCTCTCTGCGTTCCTGAGGCTGGCCTCAAACTTGAATTCTCTTGCCTCAGCCTCCCGAGCAGCTGGGATTACAGGCGTGCAGCACCATGCCTGGCTTATTTTTCACTAGGTTGCTCAGGCTGGCCTTGAACTTTGTCTTCATGCCTCACCTTCCCAAGTATCTGCAATTACAGGTGTGAGCCACTGCACCTAGCTCATTTGTGCATTTCTTGGTGATAGTCTTAGAGGTCAAATGGAGAAGGAGAGCTAGGGCTCATTTTGAGTTTCTAGTAACGAATCCTACCCTATATGTAATTACCCTATGTGTAATTTTATTTCAATCGCGTTCCAATCACTTATTAGTAATTTTATTATCTTGGTATATTTTTTATTATTTCAAATATTTTCTTTAGTCTGGAACAAGGTTGAGATTAAGTCAAGCATACCTACTGAGGATCTCCTCTAATTTATATTGGTGAGGTTTGGAGGGGAGAGAGGAAGAACACTAGGCAGTTTCCACTTCTCATTCACACTCATTGGCTTCCTATGTGCCTGGGTGGCAAGGGAAAGTGTGTGGTGTCACTGAGTCCATCCTGAAGTGCTTCTCTAAGGAGCCCAGCCCTGTCCTCCCCTCCTTCATGTTGACATGGTAATAGATGCACATTACAAACATAAATAGCGACTCCAGGTTCCCCTTTCCTTAGCAGTGTGTCAAAGTCACGTTCACTAAATGGGTTACTCTGGCTTTAAATAATAGACCCCATGGCTTCTCTATTCCTCAGAGTGTGATGTGGTTTCACCTACCACTCTCTGCTTTCAACAAAGCAGATAAGGTATCAACACAATTAAAAGTGAAAAATCATCCGTCTGCTTTGCCGGTAGTGAATGCTTACAGAACACACACTGATACAATAGATTTTAAATAATTTATGTTAGGCACTTTTTTTTTTTTCAATCTGTAAATGAGGACACCTAACGCGGAATGGCCGGCATGACACTCTATCCTCAGCCCATTAAGATAACAAGAGCAGGGGCAATGATTCAGATCAGTATATTTTTGGAGTACTGTGCGGATAAAAATTAAAAATTAAAGGAGATGCTGTTCTGAATATTTTGGGTAAGCAAGCTCATAAAAGCTATTTGGAAACTTGACATTACACCTAATTCAGACCCTCTGTCCCAGGGGCTCCTAAAAACACTGTCTGCTCTCTTGGCAGCTTGGCAGCATTGCTTCTGCGTCACTGTTTGACGTTTCCTCGGAACCTGATCTGATGCTGCTGATGATGTTGTATCGGTCCTTGTGGGTCTCTTGGAGTCTCTTTGGTCTTTACTGAATAATCCTTAGATGATGTTGAAAAACAAATAGGAATTAACATATGATACATTATTTCTCACCTCTATAGATATAGTACACATAATAGTATAGGATAATAGGATTCAGGATTTATTTTCCAATCCCGTGGGGTTGATCCAGCTCCTGTGACTCCTGTTGGTGGTAAGGGGATTGCCCCCATAACTCCCCCAAGGCCAGGGACAGTGCTGTCCCACAGAAACAAAACTGCTAACTCCTCTACAGAAGGTTGTTTGGTCCTTCAGTGTTTAAATATAGTTTAATCATGATTTATGGGAGCCTAGCTCTATTTTCCCCCCTACACCTGCCTGTGGACATCTTCTAATTATTCATCAGAGAAAACGATGGATAAAAATATCCATCCTGAAGATGTGTGTGTTCCAAGGAAGGAGGCCAACCATGTCCAAGGAAATTTTCGGTCCTGTTTGATCTAAGGAAAATAATCCCCAAATTCCACACCAGACAGATGCTTCAGAGAAGCTAAAGTTCTTTTGGATGAATTCAAAATAAACACACCCTCTGAAGTTATCTTCTTTGTCCTTCTGGAGACAATTAGAAGGGTGAATGAAGTTCCAGGGGACAATCATCCAAAGAGAGCAAAATTGGGATGAAACACCCTCAATGTTCCCAAGATTAGCCTTCCTGACTCCCAGGGGTGGGATCTGTATGTCATCCTCAGGAGTGAGCCATAAGCTCAGAGACCACCATCCATTAGCAAGCCTGTCCTGGGTAGCAGAGAGCTTTGTAAAGCCAGATGGGAAGTAGCCACCGAGGAGACAAATGCAATTTTGATACAGGAAATGGAAGAAGATCAGTACAGCTTTTCTCTCAAGATATATGTTTCTTCTGTCTAAAGCCAGCAATTTTGGAAAATGAAGCTAAGAGTTTAAAAATAAGAGCTCTGTCAGGGAAAATAAAACAGGTCCCCCTACATCCATTAGGCTGCCTTTAATTGAAAACTGGAGAACAATCTAACTAATTGGCAGGTACCTCTTTTATTACGGGGGCTATTTCTCCCCTTCTCTCCAGTGTAATGGAAAGGCTGCTACTCTTTCATCAGCGAAAGTCAGATATGGCATGGAAAAGCAAAGAGGTACACTTAAAAATTAATTTTATGTATTCTGCTAAATTTTCTCTTACAAAATAGGATCAGGATGTGTAAAAGTTAAGGTCTTTGAAATAGCAGTAGCTCTGGGAGTGTATTTTTATACAGCCTGGTGCTTAGGTAGAAGCTATAATGTGCTAATTGCAGGCGAGTTCATGTTGTTTAAAAGAACTTTACCTTTTGCAATGGGGACCTATTTGATTTCAAATCTTGGCACCATGCTGATATAATACAGCTACTTTAATTTTAAAGATCAAGAAACAGGAGCTGGTGGGTGAAATTTGAACCTGTTTTTTTGTTAATTTGGACTAAGAAAGGAGGTTGAAATGAATCATTAAATTAACACAGCTGCCTAAATTTATGATTTTGGAGTTTTACCATTGAAAAACATAGCTTCCTTTCTCCTTTTCCTTATACTTCAAGAATTTTGGTGGTTGTGATAGTTGTTGAATTTAGGTTTCTTTGCTGATCTATCTTTCCCTTCCTTTCCTTCCACTTGGACTATCCATACCCTAGATTATGGTCTAATTTTTAATTATAAGAGCTGCATGTTCTCTGCCCCCATGGGATTATGATGCATGGCTGGCTGTATAGGTCTCCTGTCTTGAGGAGGAAGAGGGAGACACCTGGGATTACCACTGAAGTGTTGTAGAGGGTTACAGAAGGATGTCACGGTACATGGGCTTCTTGGGAGCCCGAACCCTCTTGGGGGCTGTGCGCTGGAGCATGAGCAGGCATGGACTGAAGGACAAGGTCAGGTGATGGCTTTGAAGCCTTTGGCTTCAGCACATAGCAAGGCTCTGAGCAGAGGGACAGTGTTGTGGGCTTGAAGGGCCTGGATAAAGGGAGTGGGTAAAGGCACAAGCAGCTTCGAGGGGTGGGCAGCTCTCACCACTTCTGCTGACCAGCTAGCTCAGTGCTGCCAGGTTGTGACTTGGGAAGATGCCCTTAGCATTATCAGACTTTAGCCTGGAGTCCCCACTGTTTTTCCATACAAGGACAGAAATCCATTTTGAGAGCTGGAGCTCAAACAATATTTTCCCAATAAACTTAGTGAGATTTTGCTCTGTCAGAGCAGTGTCTGTGGTGAAGAGAAGCAGAAGGCCCCACGCCATAAATCCTGTTATTTTCCAGTTGTCCGACTTTCCAAGACTTCAGCGTGGATGCCTGCCTGGCTTCCCTTCTCCTGCCTTCATATCCTCTCTGACTTCTTCGTTTGCACTTCAGCTTGGAGATTTTAATACTATGTATAAAATAAGGGAGAAAAATTCCATTAGGAAGATCCCAAACTGGCTCTGAAAGTCAAATGGATTTGAAAAAAAATACACCAAGTTGTAGACAAGCATTTTTTTTCCTGTGCTAATGTCATAAAACAATACAAGTACATCATAATTATTGGTGTCTATGAAAGGCCTTTGAATTGAGCAATATGCGGAGTTGCCATGGCAATGTGCACTGCCACCAGCCAGTGTGTCGATAGAGCTGAGCCGGCCTTTGTTGATGGCGAATGTTGCATACCAGACTTCTAACAGACATTTTAAAATTCATGCTCTTTGGCAAAGAGCTTAAGTATATTTGAGCATGTTTTGACTCTCTTTCCTTCTGCTTACCACCCCCCCCCCTTCAGTACAGATGGGACTCTTTCATTTGGATCCAGATAAGCTTTAGTAATTAATGTGAAAAGCAACTGGGGTCTGCTAAGTCCTGGGCTGGAGCTTAGGAGCTATTTTGGTGCATTTTCTCAGTGAAGTAATTGAGAACTTAAAAACTTAAGATTCATTGGCTTCTTGCCCTGTTATATTTAGAGTAATCCTGATAATAAATCGGTAACTATGGGTTTCACTGTGGAAGGGCGCAAAATAACTGACCCAAGTAATCTAGAAAACAGATGTCTTCAGTTGGTTTAAAGTAAACTCTGAAGAACAGATTTAAAGGATGCTCTGTGGAGCCCAGTGAAATCGTCCATTTTAGGGGGCTCCCGCCCTTTGTCAGTTTCTTCTTCTACCTCATCCTACCACAACACAAACTTTTAAAGAAAAGTGAAGGGGGTCCCCAGATATCATCTATATAATATCCAAGCTGCTGCACAGAAATTCTCTGGATAAACAATTAACTGCTGAACCCCAATTCTGTACCTTCTTTTTAATTTGTCCTTCATTTTGATGGTCCCCAAGTGGGTTTCAGGGTCACCTTGGAGGTCTGTGAGAGAGCTTCTGGGTATCCTTTTGAAATGGTGCCTAGATGAGTGTGCTCTGTGGGAGGAAATTTTATGCAATTTTGATAATGTTCTTTGTGTTCTCCTTGAGCCCCCGCCCCACTCCCTCAGCTCCCAGACTCCCTCAGCTCCCAGACTCCCTATCCCGGGAAATAAAGTGTGGTAGTGAAACATAAAATACCTCCCCAAAGGTTTCCTTTCTGGCTCTTGCTGAGGTAGTGGAATTTCTCAGAGGCATCCCAGGGGAATCCTGGGGAGAAAAAGTGTGACTGTGGTGACTACTTAATTCCGTCTGATCCACAGCCTTTAAACATCCATGAGGTCAACCAAAGGAGACTAGAGACTGCTGGAGGCTTCCAGAGCCTCACGCAGGGAAAAGGCTGCAAAGCTCTTCCTGTAGATGATTTTAGAGTCAGGACTGGCTGTGTAATTTGCTGCACCCCATGCAAAATGCTTGTCTCTTGTTCAAAAGCCATTTCAAGTTTCAAGACAGGAACAACAGAGCAATAAGCCAAGCTCAGGGTCCTTACGAGTATGGGGCCCTGTGAGGCTGTGGGCGTCGTACACTCCTGCCCAGGACAAACCTTTTAACAATAGTTTACCAGCGCTGTTTAGTTGCCTTAGGAAACAGTCTCCTGAAAATCTTGCTTTAAAATGATTGGTCGCAAAGCCTGGTGGATTCAGTGCCTACCAATTAGAATGGGATTATGATAATCAGCTTGTATGATACCTGGTCATTTAAAAAAATGATTTTATCCAAGGTCATGCTTTGGAAATATAAAAAGGCATTTCTTTTCCACCTAAATTAAAAGGTATTTTACCCAAGTGAGTAATCTGTCTTTACTGTTGGTTTCTAGTTTATATTACCCACTAGTGTTCCTTCCCTGGATCATCTTCCTCTAAAGAAGAACATTGTGAGCTGAATCCTTTGGCTCTGAGCCTTCCTGGGACATCATAGACATTAGATGTGAGTTCAGGTTCTCAGTTAAGAACATGGGCCACTTTTTCATTGGGATTCCCAGGGATTTTTAATTAATTGGGGATTAAAAGGATTCAGAGCTGTGGCCTATGGGTATAACAGGGCTTGAGCTCTCAGGAGTTCACCTGACTAAGTTCAGGAAAATGCTGTAATCATACTCTTCCGGAAAGATTAGTTCCCACAGAGACAGTGTTTTTGCTAAATCTGTGATCGCTGCCTTCTTTAGAACTGTCTTTCCAGGCATCTCACAAAATATGGGTTTTCTACTTTGGGCAAGAGTAAGTGTGCCAAGGACCTCTAGTCCAAGAGTGCTGGATGGAGGCAGAGAGCCTCAGATGTACACTCAGGTTCTGAGGGAAAGGATAGAACAGACATCGTTCAAGTCAGCAGCAAGAGGTACCACGGAATCACAGACATTGTAGAAACCATGGCTCTTAAAGTCAGAGCGTGTTACTCTTCACTGTGATCATTCATTCGTCTTTGCTAAATTCCTAACCCTGGGACCAAGTCCTGGTGGTGATTTGTTTACTTTAAAAAATAAAATAAATTAGCAACTCAAGCTGGGTGTGGTGGTGCTCGCCTGTAATCTCAGTGGCTCAGGAGGCTGAGGCAGGAGGATTGCAAGTTCAAAGCCAGCTTCAGCTACTCAGCAAGGCCCTGTCTCAAAATAAAAAACAGTGCTGGAGATGTTGCTCGGTGGTTAAGTGCCCCTGGGTTCAAACCTTGCTACCAAATAAATAAATGCATAAGTGACTCTGAGCCTCTACCCCTTGGGACAACTCAGCTTTCTTGTTTGAGTATGAGTTTTATGTTGTTTTCCTTTTCTGAGTCAGGTCTCTTCCCGAACTTGACTTGCTCACCAGTCTTTGCCTTAGGTCTGTGCCCACCCTCCCTGCTTAGGCGGAAACGCCCTGTCATCAAAATAGCAGGCTGTTTTTCTACTTTCTCCCTCCCTCTCACCCATTGTCTTTCAGTGGGGTGAAAAGGTCTTCACTTTTCTCTCTCTCCCTCCAAATCTTGCTATTAATAACTTTTCACATGTTGTCACGCATAGACTTCCACTTACTCTGGAGGGCGTTTTTTTGTTTGTTTAAGGCAACGTGTTTCCTGGTCTCAAAACCTTGTTTCCCAAAGTGGCTGTGATGGGATTATTCCACACTCACCTCTTGTGGCAGCAGCTTTCCCTTTGGCTGCAAATGAGAGTTGAGCACTCTGCCTGGGCCAGGTCACACTGCACACAGGCTGTAGGCTTGCTGGGGGATGAAGGAATACCTGAGACAGTCACTTTTATTTTTTTCTGCTGTTTGCTTTTTTAATCTTTCCAATCTTTTATTTTTTGGAAGATAAAATAGAGATAGATAATTTTGTTGGGCAGGATTTTAAGAGAACTCAGCATCTGGATCATATTTGAGAACATTTTTTTTCTACTTCAAAACTGTGTTTGTCTGTGTGTTTTGGTCTTCTAGGGCTGCTGTAACAAATTCTTACAGACTCAGCGGGCACTTTCTTCAAGGGTTTTAAGTTGGTTGTATGCATCAGCATTCAGGCAACTTTGCTGTTGACCGTGGATTCATTCCAGGCAGTTTGGTGTTGAAATGGCCCCTTCACCTCAAGAGGAAGGGTTTTCCAGGCCTGCTGGATATAGTCTTCCCTGATCCCTTGTCTTTATTGGCTTCTTTTCCTTTTATTTTTGTGGTAAAATCCACATAACACAAAATTTACTATTTTTTAAAATTTAATTCCTTTTTAAGAATATACATGACAGTAGAATGTACATTGGCACTATTATAAAAGTTTGCAGTGTACCCTGTTTTAATCAGTTGCCTATATTTCCCCTTTTCCTCCTTTCCTACCCCCTGTTCTTTCACCTGATTACTTTTTGATCGAGATGGTGTGGGAATCTTTTCCGGTTGACGTCCAAGGGACAAAGATCAAGTAAGCCCCCCCATCCTTGCTTTCTTCCCCTTCTTTCTCTTTAGAAGGAGAAATTACCCTTTTGAACTTTGTATGGGATAGAAATTGACTCAGCAACAGCTGAGTTCAAATACACAAGCTTCCCAAACTGGTTTTTGGGTGAATATCTCCTGACCCAATATACTTTTTATGACTAGATATGGTGCCAAATTGTCTTTCTGAAAAAATGAACAAGTTTTTACTTAGTGTCTTCAAATAATCATAATGCATTCCACACATGTTAAATCTAATGTAAATGGCTGTAAGGCTAAAAACCGCACAGTATGAAACCTCACAAGCAACTGTATGACTCAATATGAGTGAGCAGATTGCACTGTTATCTCAGAAAGCAAAGATTCTTGGGCTGCATTCTTGTCTGGACCCAAGGGCCAGCTCAGGGTACTGGGTATTTGTATTGGTACCAGATTTTAATATCTGCTTCAATATGTGTTAAATAAACGCATGATTAAGTTCATGACTCACAGCTCCCTGAGCAATCTTTGCAGAATATAATTCTGATCCTGTGTTTTCTTGCCCAGATGGGTGCACTATCTCCCTAGTAAACATTTGGTATGTCTTCAAGACCTTCCCCAATCTAAACGTCAGCCCCCCTCTTCCAGCTGTACCTTATACATGCTCACCCCAACATTTGCATCTCAGCCCACCTGGGCCACTGGCCGTTCTGAGGCGATCCTTGTCTCTGACCTCTGTTGCTTACCTACAGTATTCCTCTTGGGGAAAAGCCTGCCATTCAAATCCGACCGCTTCATTAGAGCTGGCATCAAGTGTCAGTTCCCTTTAGTTCATTTGAACTCCTGTGGCCTTCGTTTACTCAATAAATACTTGACGTGCAACCACTAGGCACGGACACTGTACTGAGCGTTTCCCACTATTTCCATTGAAGTTCTTATCAAACTGGTTGGTGGCCTTTGCTCCATAGTGTTCACTTGTCTTTGTTCTTATAGATTGAGAGAGAGGACCACACCTCACATGTCCCCAGGGACACCTAGCACACGTACCCAACTAATCCTCATGAGTGATTGAATTAATAAGTGAATGAGTGAATATGGAGATGACTTTGAGGATCATGAGGTTGCCTACCCACAAGAGCCTATGTTGCTCAGAGATTCAGAACACTGTTCTGTTCTGTTTGGAAATTTTTGTTCTAATCACAAAATGTATGTGAGAATTACCCCAAAAGAAAAACATGAGAAAAGGGGTTTTGTGCATAACAATCATTACCATTGATTGGGACTTCATGTGTTCCATTGTGATCATTTCGTAAGCTTCCCCTTGTTGAATACACACAATGATCACCTAAAGCGGTAGACAGTGTCATCATTCTCTTTTTACAGATGATGAAACTGAGGCCTTAGCATAACTTAATTAAGGCCACACAGGTGAAAAATGACAAAGTTAGACTTCATATTGACATGTACCTGAACTAAAACCTAATTCTCAGTTGGTTGGCTCATATCTAAACCAACAAAAGTCCTTTGTGGGAAAAGGTGGAGAATATGACCCATGATAACATCTGAAAACTAGGAAGTAATTCTGGTCCCGTTCATAGGGAAAAAAAATCCAGAGCAATGATTTGAGAGGATTAGAAGAGAGAAGGTGGCCCCGTTTAGTCCCATATCCAAGTGTGAAGACAGGAGGGACATGAGCCACTTTTCTGTGTCCTTTTTTGATTTGGGGTTTAAGACTAGTCCATCAAAGGCATTAAGAATTGAAAATATTTAGGTACTGTGGCTGGAGCGGTGGCTCAATGGTTATGGTGCTTGCCTGGCATATGCAAGTACACAGGTTCAAACCCCAGCACCATGTACACAATGAAATGTTGCAACAACAAAAGCCACATGAAAAACTAAATAAAGTTGATTCTTTCTTTCTCTCTCATTGTCTCTCCTTCTTTTTTAAAAAAAATTGTTTAAGTATTGGAGGGTAATTAGGTATAAAAGAGATAAAGTTATCTTTTTTTCTGATTTAGGATTGTTTCTGACTGTAGGCAATAAGGAATGTGGTGGAACAACGATACTTCATACCCTGGGGTGAGGCAGAAGTAATCTGAGTAGGATATGAGCATTCCATGATTATTTTTTGTATATGAACCAAATACCTGTAATCTGTAAACATGGCCTTCTTCCCATATGAGGATGCCACCTTTTTTTTGGTTGGACCTCTGTTCTTTGATAGCACGATTAGAAGACTGTGGGATAAGAAAGGTTGAAAAAAAAATCCATGGTTAGAAAATACAGTTCAGTTTTTCAGTTAGATATGTGTTTGATGCAGATCTGTCTTCTTGATGTAGGTAATTAGTGTTAATTGTGTTACTGGCTTTGACAGTCACAAACAACAGAAGTCATAGTTAGCCACATCATGATTAATTAAGAGAAGTCATAAATGAACCAAGAAAAGTCATAATCAACCACCCAGGGTCCTATTTAACCAACAGAAGTCACAATTGGCACAATTGGTTAAAAAAAAGCTTGAGTAGCTAATAGAAGGTATGGTTGACCACAGAAGTCGTAGTTAACCTGCTCAAGTTGTGGTTAATCACACAACTGGGAAACTGACTGGCAAACACAATTACGACTGTAATTGGTGAGTCTTCCACTAATGTCAGCGATCTTGTGATTTGATTTCTTAAAGACAAATAATATCATCCTCAAGAGATACATTTAGTATTGAGGAATATTTTAGAGAACCAAGGTATGTATAATAAATCTAGTACTATCACACTGACTCTGGTTGTAACTGGGACTTCATTCATTCAATCAACCACCCATTAGTTATTGAATATATACTGTATCTCAAGTTCCCTCCTAGCACCAGGATATTCATGCGGCATATGTTAGTATATTTTTATTAAGTTGAAAACTGGAAGTACTTTCCTACTAAGTCTTGGATGGCCATTGTCTCTTGTGTTCCTCTGGCCATATCCATTGTCTCCATTCTGGGGAAGCCATATTGGATACTGCCTAGAGGCTACCAACTTGTCTGCTGTAATTAGTGGGAGCAAGCCTCCTTGCTTATCCCTCTCCCCTGCAGAGAGGCATGGACATCAGCAGGATGGCAGCTTCCTTGGTGGCAGCACAGTGTACCCTAATGCGGAAATGCACAGTGCCTGAGCTCCCTGGGGCTGTGACCTCTGGCCACAAACTGGAGTTCCCCCATATTACCCATGTCATCTCTGCAGCAGGACTATTTTTTAATACTTTAAATATTACTTTTTAGTAGTATAATACAGAAGGAAAAGCAAAATACCAAGGTTGCCTGGAAGAGGAAGCATTTATGTGTCTTTGTGTCCATAGGGCACCTCATAGACAGTTCCTGGTTCCAGGAAAACGAAGAAATAATGACAAGGTGTCAGCAGCCCTAGACTTAGTATCAGAAAGCCAGGTCCCAAGGCTTCTAGCCACAAGGTGTTAGGACTGTATGTGTTCCAGGTTCAATCCAGCCACAGGCATCCACCTGAGTTACCACCTGATGACTCAACTGTAGGATAAATGTAAATACCATGCGGAAGCCCTCTTGGTGGCCTCATTTAAGCTCCAGGCTGATATTTTAAAAATTACCATTCTTACCCTACAGGTGGAAGGTCTCTTTTCTTTAGTCTTCAACCACCAGGTCTTTCTCCCTTGGCCATTTTCTTTCCCCATAGAAGCTGTTGTTTTTACTCCCAAGCTGTTCCAACTTATTAATCCATGTTGTGTTGACACTGTTGGAATCCAGAAATTTACCACTGGAAAGGACTTTGCAAATAAATCGCCCAGCCCCTCATTTAGTAGTTGAGAGAGCTTAGCCCCATGGAGTTGTGACTCACTGAAGTCCTCACAGTGGGAATGAGGAGGCTGCTGCCCAGGGCCTCAACTCGCAACTCTGGGGTTCTTTCTCTACTGTCTTCTACCTTCTGTCTCCCTCAGCTCAGTCCTCCAAATGGGACAAATTCTTCCCCTTTACATGCTCAGCTTTTTGGCCCTTTCTCCTCCAAATGAGTCCACCCATTCATTTACTTCAAGAATAGGCACAGTTGAACTTAGAATGTACTTGAAAGCCCATTTTTGCATATGACAAGTTTTGGATTGCAGTTTTGTTTCCAAACAAGTCAGGCTCCTAATTTTAGATTGGAGCTCCAGGTCTTTAAGTCACAATGAATTACACAGTGAGCAGCTTATTTTCCCAGAATTCCTCAAAGAGGAAAGTGTCATGTCAGTGCTGAAATGTCTCGAACACCTGCTCAGCTCCCATTTCAGCAAGGAGCGAGGAGGCCCGGGGCCTCAGGAGATCCAGTATCCAGGGAGAGTGCAATACCATCTGAGTATTGTATTATTTGACCTTGTTGTATTTATGAGTACCTTCTCATGTGGACACTTGGTGCTGGTTTCCCAATTAAGCCAGAGATTAAAGTTTTCCATTTTGAATGATGTTAAAAGTAAAGGGAAGAGTCAAGCTCTAGAAAAGTATTAAATAAAATTGAGGTGGCATGGGACTATGCCCCATCCCCCCAAAACATGAGGTCTTCTAAGCAGTTGTTTACAGGGGAACAAAGTTTATTTCCCACCTTATAAAGGCAGCTGAGGAGGAGGAGGTTTTGTATGTTGCAGACTTCTCCGGGACTCAGAGGACATTTCTGTTCACCCAAACTCTATAAAAATACCTTGCCACTTATATTTCAGTCAGTAAGTATTCTACCATGGTGGAGGTATTCTGCTGGAATTTAGAGCTTCTCCTGAAATGCAGCCAAATATCTCATTTGGAAAACCAAGAAGTCCTATTCAGTTTCTGTCATCATTAGTCCTGAACCACACTGACTGGCTAATTAGTGACATATGAAGTTCTTTAATTCTCTCTGCTTCTCTTCTCCTTTCATTTGAGCACCATGAGATTGTTTTTCTCTGCTCCCTGGTCACTCGCTAAGAATTTTCTGACTGAATATTCGGTTTTTAATCAACAGAGAAGGTTACCTTTGCTGTATCTCACCTGTCCCACATGTACAGAAAAGTCCAGATCTCCCCTCCTGGCTGGGCTTCTTGGCGGAGGAGCAGGGGGAGTTTCTGTACATTACATTTGGACATCTGGCAGCACAAAGCAGCCCTGTAGGTACTTATTGCTGGGGAACACAGGTTTTGAGGTGACCACTCCACAGAGATTCTGTCAGGGTTTTAGCATACTTATAACCTGCTATTTTAGATTCCAAGCCTATTTGTAGCTCCAGAGTTATAAAAATAAACTCTGTTTTCTTAGAAAATGTGTGTGTCTGGGATATGTGACAGGAGTTGCAACCTCAAACCAGGTTTCCAGGCACTCACAGTTGAGCCTTGCCAGTAAAAATATGTTTATTTAGACACGAGAATCCTAGGGTGCCCATGGAAACATCCTGAGCAATGTGTGTTCCATGAGCTCTCTTTGTCGATGTGCCTTAGCTTTGCTGTTAGCTCTGGCTCTCGCAGTGCTGATGTTCCACAGGGCAAGTGGCACTCAGATGGGGAGACTTGCTTTGTGCTTATTAGTACATTCGATGGGACGTTTCCTCCACTCAGGAGAATTATTTCTGGGTATAGGTATAGTCACGCCATAACTAATAAAGTGCAACTCCTTGCTTTTATGTAGAGAGCAACAGAGATGCTTCTGTTGTGCAGTTAAAAAGAGAAAAGAACTGGGTTTGGTGGCACATGCTTATAATCCCAGGGACTCTGGAGGCTGAGGTAAGAGGATCACTAGTTTGAGGCCAGCCTCAGTGACTTAGTGAGGACTTAAGCAACTTAGGCACTGTCTCAAAATTTAAAAAAAAAAAAGGGCTGGGGATGTTGCTCAGTGGCTATGTGCCCCCAAGTTCAATCCCTGATCCAAAAAAGATTAGCACATATGTCCTTTATTCACCATGCTTATTCATGTGTGATTTTAATAAGCATCACTTGATTATCCTTCATCTGCCAAGCAGCATGGTGGAAATGGAGGAGGGAAAGAGAACATTAAGAACCTTGCTGGTGGAGTCCAAAGGCTGCTGTAGTCCATCAATATTTCACAGAAATCAGAATAAATCTTTTCCTTTGTCAAAATATAATTTTCAAAAAGTTAAAAATAAAGTGTTCAGTAAGCACATGCCAAAATTTATTTAATTCATTGATGAGGGGAATAGTAGATGTGAAAACAGTTTCAAAGGATGATAGGAGAAAAGTACCTAGGTAGGTCAGTAGCTATGGTGCACAGAAAATGGAATGCTGGAATGCGATAGCAAAGTTAGACGCAAAGTTGATGAAGGTCCTACGAGACGGGAAAACAATAATCCTAGTAAACATTTTTCATCTGGGCAGAAATCCTTTGTGGTTACACTAGACAAAAATTTTTGTAATTTGCCAGCCTTCTACAATCTTTATAGAATCTGGGTCAAGCCTGGGACGTAGTTGAGAGGTAGTGCTCTTGCCTAGCATCGTGAAGCCCTGGTTCAATCCCCAGTACCACCTAAATAAATAAATATTATAAAATATTAGAATCTAGGTCCAATCAGTAGTAAACAGTATTTCAAACCAAGTTTTATTTTCCAAGGTCATTAAATGGCCCTGTGGTGGGCTTTCCAGTCAGTGCTGTAGTACGGTGCTGCCCAGCAGAATTTTCTCCAGTGATAGAAATATTCTGTGTGATGTGCACTGTGGCAGCCACTGGCCATATGCTGAACATGTGAAATGTGGCTAGGACAACTGAGGAACTAAATTTTTTGTTTAATGTTCACTCGTTTTGATTTAAATAGCCACATGTGACTAATGGCTGCCATATTGGATGGCACACCTCCAATGTGCGATTAAATGGGCAAACATTTTTATGCTCTGTTTTCAATTTTAGATGATTTTTCTAAACTGTAGATTAAATCATATTTTAAATGTTATGATAGTTAAATATATAAATGAACTTGGAGAAGATTCCTTGAAAAGACCTAATTCTTGCATGAAGCAAATAATTTCTTTTGTAGATGTGATGCCTCGTGTGTTGGGCGACTTGACAGTGGGTTCACCTGAAGTTGTTCTGTTCAGCAAGGGAGCTAGTAAAACTCAGGCTGTTTGGAGGAGTCCCAACTCCACAGGATGTTTTCCAAGTGAATCATTTTCTTTTAGCAAGATAATAATGGTCTTGTCTACTTTTGATTAAAAGGGGCTTTTGGGTTTGCAACAAAGGGAGAGCTATTAATATTTCACAAGGGTTTTAAGTTCTAATAAGTTAACTTTTCTGTTGCCATCACTACATTACTCAAAAAAGCACTAAATACATTCGTTTGGTCGGTTTTGATTTCTCACGAAACACAGCTGTTTTACTGAGCTTGCTCATCCTCTTGCTTGCTTGCAGGGCTTTTTCCGCAGAAGTATTCAGAAGAACATGATTTACACTTGTCACCGAGATAAGAACTGTGTTATTAATAAAGTCACCAGGAATCGATGCCAGTACTGTCGACTCCAGAAGTGCTTTGAAGTGGGAATGTCCAAAGAATGTAAGTGGAATCTCAAAAAAAATTTTTTTTTCCAGTTTGCCTTATCTATAAATATATTTGCTCAGCTTCCAAAGTCAAATCATGAAGGATGACAATATGTAAAATTCAGACAGGGCACTAATGATGCATTGCCAAGGGTAGGGGTTAAACAGAGATGGCACAAAAATGGAATAACTCTGGAGATATTCAGATAGAACTTGAGTGGCAATTGGTGAAAGGCAGGAGTTGTGTGTTGTGGAAGGCAGATTTGTATTCCAGAACAGTTACTGACCCACTATATATTTCAAAGCTGTTAGAAACCCAAGCCTACCTCAAACCACTTGATGGCTCTGGATGGTAGGAATAAGGTCTTTGTATCAGAGGGGATAAAATGAGGTGAGAAGCATGAATTAACAGGATTACTAATTTGCCCTATTTTGGATGGGCAGGATCATGTAACTTTTATTTTAGAAGAAACTTTTTGAAATTTGTGGCATTGACATTTTCCCCAACTTGATTTAGCTTCCCTCTTTTGAGCCAAACAATAATATATTTTATTAATGCAAAGGAGAACATTTTAATAATTTAAAAGTTGGTTATTGGTCCATAAATGTCTAATAATGAGGAATTGAAATATACATGTATTAATATAGACAAGGATATATATGCTACAAAAATTGTTCATTATTTGTATTCTCCCTTTGATACTTTCAAGTGCAGACAATAAGAAAGTGACAGGTAAATGACTTGACTAGATTGGGCTAAGGAGGTCATGGGGATGTGTGCCAGGTGAAACTCGTACTCATTCATTCCACCACTTGACAATGTGTGAAGGCCTACAGTGTGTGTAAATCACTGGACTGGGTGCTGTGCAGGGGCTTTGGAGTTGCCTGAGGTGTGGCAGCATCCTCGGAGAGTATGGGACCAAAAGCCCTGAACCCCCATGATCGAACAGTGGGTTTAGAAGAACCATGTTATGAATCAAGGGCTCTTAGATGTTGGAGCTGGGAAACGTGGTCCTGGGGGGAAAGTGATCAAAACGCGAAAGCGCTTTACCGAGCAGGATTGTTCTGAGGGTGCTCGGCTAAGACGGGCCTTCTGCTAGGAGCTGCCACTCAGCGATTGCGATGGATGTTTCTCGGTAGCAGATGTTCTTCAGCCGTCGTTCCTAATGGTACTCACATTTATTTTGTTTCTGTGCCCCTTGGGTTTCTACATGTCAGGGTTGGGATGAACCCTGTCCACTCAGGCCAGTCAGCATATTCTGTGTTCCGGCCACAGTTTTTGTTCCCTGTGTGGACATGTAACGAGGCCAGACCAGGAGGAGCAATTCCAGACTCGTGCTCAAAATTTTGGAATGGAAGCCTCCTCTCGCCACTGCATGTAGCCAGGGAAGCAAGTAGGTACCAATAGTACCCCTGTTAGCTCTGCTCCTACCCCAGGGCAAGTCAGCTGAAGGACAGAGCAGCTGTGAATGGAAAAGTAGAAAGATGGACGTGAACCCCTTAATGGAACCCCTGAATTGCCCAACCACCAACCTGCTGAAGCACTGCCTCCAGGCCATTTGGTTGTATTTGACAGGAAGTACCTATGAAGGCCTCTCAAGGTTGGATCCTGGTCTTTTTTAGAGTTCCCATGAGCCATTCCTGACAGTTTTCCTGCAGGTAGTGGGCCACTTGGCTATGTTTCATACAATTTCCTTTGATTTATCCAAACTAATGAGCTATTGAATTACTTGAAATCCATAAGTGGGGAGATGTGAAGCTAATATTCAGTTATCTCTAGGCCCAAATCCTAATATGGAAGAGAAAGCATGGCCTGAAGTAACCAGATTATTTATATGTGTGAGCCTCACAGGATGGCCACCTAACCCTCCACTTTGGGTCTGACATTCTGTATACATGGATGTCACACTGCCTTTCTGTGGGAGAATTTCAGTTCAGACTGAAATTATAAATGAGTAAGCCAGATGTGAACTCAGGGAAAATCAGTACTTTTGCATTTATTTTGTGTGGGCCGGAGACCCATTTCCTGCTTACATTACTTAAAACCCATATCCTGCTGCTCTGTAAAAACTGGCAGCTTGGTTGGCAATTAAAAAAAATAATGTTTACACCCACAGGAAAACTCTAGCTTTAACTCTCAAGAAACTTATCACCTTAATTAGATTTAAAAATATAGAAATGGGAAGAAAATGAGATCATTACGTCCAACTACACAAAAATAAATATGTTTTCCTTAGAAGGAAATTGAAGGGGAAATAAACACTTGGCATATAGGAATTGAAGTCTAACAGAATATTTTTAAAGTTGAAACAGAAGGAAGCAGGCAAATGTGAGAATCAGTAACCAATTATACCCACTGCACACAACTGAAATGAACCCAAGATTAATAGATCCTCGTAGAATGTTAGAGGTGAAAAGGGATCTTGGGGATAGATTTCACTCCCCTCTCTCGTTTGACATATAAGTATAGCAGGACCCGGAAAGATGAACTGTTTTCCCCGCAATCCCTGATTGGCTTAAGACAGAACCAAGTCCACAGTTCAAGTCTGCCGCCTCTCTCAAGCCTGCTCTCTCTGTCCTCGCCGAAGCAGCAAGATTCACATTCGGATCTAGCAGCAGGGTGGCAATTCAGGAGTGTGTGTCAGAACCTTAGTAACAGGAAATGCAGCTCAAACTGCTTAACTCCAGAAGTCAGCTCAGGTAGTGAAGAGCCCAGAGTAAGATGGCTGAGTACAAGGACAGAGGCTTGGTCTCAGGGAATTGCTTCCGTTCATCTCTCACAGCTGTTTTCTGCCAGGTGGGTTTCCTTCTTGGGAAGAACTTCCCTGTGGCTAAAATGACCACCAGAAACTCCAGGGTGGTCACCTACCCGGCAGAGAGAGAGAGAGAGCCTCTTAGTTCTGGGCATTCATCAGAACCTAGAGATGTAGCCTCATTGGCCTAACTTGAGTCATACACCCTGCTATGGATGCATTGCGTTGTCCAGGAGACAGGACATTGTCATTAGCTAGGTGTGGAGCATGCGTCAGTCCCTGAAGCCCAGAGTTAAGACTGAGTCCACCTGAACCATGTGGGCCAGAGTGTGGGAGAAGTGATCCTCAGTGGGGAGTCAGAAGGACAGGAGGTGGGGCTGGAAGTGTGGCTCAGTGGTGCAACACTTGCTTAGTATTAGAGTCCTTGGGTTCATCTCTAACATTGCCAGATAAAATAAGAAAACAAAGACAGGAGGGAAAATGATATGGCTAGCCCCACCGTGCTGTTCCCAGGATATTCTTCTTAATTCTTTATGTTGTTTGTGGGGGTTTTGGGCTAGGGAAAGAACACCAAGGACAACTAAGTCATTGTGGTGATACTAACTTCACAGAGCATTTTATATGTGCCAGGTACTGCCCTAAACACATTTGATGCCTCATCCCATTGATTTGGAGATACTCCTACTAGGCAGATTATTTACAATCCTTCCCCTCTCCTCACGTCTTTTGGCAGTTGAAGAAGCTGAGGCACAGAGAGGTTAATTACCTTACTCAAGATAACACAGTTAGTAAGGGACAGTGCTGGATTTAGAAACAAGGCAGTTTGATTATAAAATCTGTCTTCAAACAAAAATGTATATTACATGACATGAAAAGTAGCTTTTAAAACTACAAATTACCTTTTCTACTCTATTTTATTGTTAGTGGTTAATAAAACAATAACCACACTGCTTGTTTTATATTATAGATGTGTTCCCTAGAACACCATGTGCAAATTTAATTCTTATAGATCAAATTTGATTTTAAATGTGTAAGGGGATTTACTTGTAAAAGAAATCCTTTCTTATGGCCTACTAGTAAGCTATGATTATTTATACATTTTTCTGTTTTATAAATGCTGTTGGGTTGACCTTATATTTTCCAAGAGCTTTACAGAGGAGGGAAGCCTTTGTGTTTGTTTTTCAAAGGACTAGCTATCTGTCACAGCATGGAATTTGAGAATGGTGATGGCAAGTGAAAATAAAGATCAATTTTTAGCAGCATTCTAAAAGTAGTACAAAAATTTATGAAAAATCGGAGCAGAGAGGCATAGGAAGCAAAATGACTGCAGGTTGAGTGATGGGCTTCCCCTGTAGGATAGGAGGCTTGTAGCAACTCCAGCAAAGGAGAGCATGGGCTAAAACCCTAAATAAGAACAAGAAATGAAAACAAAGTCATAAGAGAGGTCGAGGTAAACATACAATATAGACGAACCGCGAATTGTCCATGATGTGGAAGGACAAGATGAAAGACAATGCAGGTTGGAGACTGGAGGAACCAGGCCCTGGAGAGCTTGATCACATGCAGTTATAGAAATTCAAATGCATGGTTCAGATCTTTAACCCAGAGGCCAGAAAACTTTCGTTTGTTTGTTTGTTGGAGGACTAGGCTTTTAAACATTTTTGAAGTTTTAGAAAATATTTTTGACTTTGTGGGCCATGTGATCCCTACTATCATAATACAAAAGCAGTCATAGAAAATATATAACCAAAAAGGCATGGCTTTGTTCCAATAAAACTTTATTTACAGCAACAGAACAAGGGCTGGGTTTACCTGACTGCTGCAGTATAGCAACTTCTCCTGTGAATGGTCCATCCAGTGCCCAGGTACTCACTTATGGCTGCTGCTGGTGTCATTCTGGGCTCGCCAGTGGACACCACGCTTCCAGCCACACTGGACCACAGGCCTGTACTTCATTGGTACCCACCTCTTCCTCCTCCAGTGGAACCCAGGTGCCTCTGAAATGTCCTCTCCTCTTTGAAGCCTCCCCTCAGCCCCACCCCATTCGCGGAGATGTGGTTCTCATGATGCTCATTCCCCTTGGGCCGCAAACGCATCAGACTATAGTGTCATTCTTCACCCTCAGGGAGTCTGTTTATAAGCTGCTAAAGTATTATTTCTCTGTCTTTTGGCTAAGGTCAGGTGCAGCATAAAATTCTGAAAGGTAAGCATCGTGTCGTCTTCTCCTTTAACCTCAAAACTTAGCACTTGGCTTTGCTCAATGAGGTTAGCCATTTTTCAGAGACACCCAAACCCAGCTTCTCTCTGGCTTTACTTTCTGACAAGTTGTCAGACACACAACAATTCTGGGTGTGTTCTCTATTCAAATAGTCGTCACTTATATGTTGAATAACAGAACAAGTTATTCGACTTCTCTAGGCTTGTGATTTCTACCTGGATAAGAGGGACATTAGTATTGACTTAAGAACCCAGGCATGATGGCAAAATTGATGCTTCTAATCCTGTTTAGACAACAGTGTTTCTACAAACGGCTTCCTCTTTCCAGCGCCCTCCGTGGAAGACATTAGGTCCTCTAGCATGTTTGCCAGTGGGCAAGCAGCTCGTTTGACTGTGCGAGGCGAAAGTCCAGCTCAGCGGAGCAGCAGAGATGGACAGATGGAGGAACTCAGGGTTCACCTTTGCCAAACCTTGGCTGTCAAGTTGCTTGCTGTCAATAGAACGGGGACCCTGGGACAGGCTGTGCATGGGAGCCAGAGGCCAAAAGGAAAACAGAAGATGAGTATTAGGCCAGAATCATGCCTTGTGAGCTGCAAGAAAGGGTCAATATTGAGTCCTGGGAGCCTCTAACCTTTGACGAGGTTTCCCATGATCACTGGCCTCCCAGGTTGGGTGCAAACCCCTACCTCATTTCTGTAACAAACTTGGTATGGAAGGTACCACCCATGTTCTCCTCCTGATTTTCTTACCATAAACCAGATTCACCAAAATGAAATCACTAGATTTTATTTTGGGACTTGGTAAGTTACTTAAGGCCTTGCTAAATTGCTGAGGCTTGCTTTGAGCTTGTGATCCTCCTGCCTCAGCCTCCTGAGCCGCTGGGTTTATAGCTCTCTACCACCACACCCAGCATTGTATTGCTTTATTGATTTATTTATTTACTTATTTTAGAGAGAAAGATTTTTGTTTTTTCATCTGGTTTTCATTGCTCTGACAGTTGTGTATGTGGTGCTGGAGTTCAAACCTGGGTCCTCACACATGACAGGCACGGAGCCACTGTTCCAGACCCTTTGTATTGCTTTTTGAGAAGATGTTTACGTGGCCCGTGTCCTTGGGGGTAGACAAGAACATATTTTTTTTAAAGACAAAGAGAGGTGAGAGTAAGAAAGAATCAATTTTGTTTATCTGTATTTTTCCAACATTTAGTTGTGTATGTGGTGCTGTGGTTTGAACCCAAGTCCTCACGCATGCCAGGCAAGTGCTCTAACTGCTAAGCCACCACTCCAGCTCCCATGTCTTTGATTTTAAAAATGCGGATTAATGTTTATTTCACAGCACATGTTTTTGTTTGTTTTCTGACAGTTTCACAAATGTATTTGTACAATAGAGCAATTAAATTATCTCTGCATTTAAGAGTCCCTGAGCAGTCATTGACACCCTCTCATTCAGGGCACATTGAAGTTAAAAGCAGTTTTTATAAAGTGTCTAAATTCTGATTCATACTTTTGATGTGAACATCCCATTGGATAGATGGAATGGAATGAATGTGCTTTGTACAGACACTTAGATACTTCCACTGGAGAATTTTGTGGTTCTGTGATTCTCTTGTTTCCCCCTTCATGTTAAACTTCCATTAAAACAAACCTTTTGGAGGAAAGGCATGTAACCTCGGTTAAAATCACCTTTGCTGGTGTACAAATTATAGTGTTGTACTCGTTGGTTCTACTGCTGGATTTTACTGACTTAATAACAAGGAAATTCATATTGTATGTTGCCCTGTGTACTTGGGAAATTACGTAAAAATCATCATCAGAACACTTAATGTCTTTCTAATTTTAGTTTATTTCTTCATTTGTTCCCATGTTGCATCCCAGCTTGTTACAGCGTTTCCAAGGTTCATCCTGATCATTTTGTTCTGCTCCACTGAGATGCACCATTAACCCCCACCTCTCCTTTTGCTCCATGGCACACAAATCCCCAAAGAGGCCCCCAAAAGTAAGCAAAAGGCTGGAAACTTTGTATTTTTATATCTCAAAATGTCACAGAAGTTGGGAAGTAGAAATCTGCTGTCCCTTTCCACTTGCCAGATGTTAATGTTTCCCTGCATCTGTCTAGGAGATTGAAAAAAAAAAAAAAAAAAAGCAGATCCAGTTTGGGCACCAGCAGACCAGTGATGTCAATGCCACTGCCACTGTGGGACCCGGAGCCCATTAACACCGAGACTGCAAAGGAAGTATTAAAATTCCTTCGGCTTTACTAACACATTTCTCCCTGCTGCCTGTCTCCTGGAGAGGGGACACGTGATACATTCTCACCTTAGAAAAATGAGAGATTTTCATCACATAGCAGAACACGGGCAGCGGAAGAACAAAGGCCTCTGAAGTGAGCCTGAGCTGGGTTCTGACCGCCCTCCACCAGCTGTGGAAGTTGCACTTCGTTGCAAACTCACCCATGCAACCTTGCAGGGAGGATTTGTGGGTCGGACATGCTTGGCACACAGTAGGTGCTAAAAGTGGCACCATTTCCTCAGGCTTTTTGGTGATGACAGAGTTTTGTGCTGCCATTGCTCAGCTTTGGGTCATTGTGATAACTACAGCCTTAGGAGAAAAGTGTGGGCTTCGAGTAGTTCGTAATGCCACAGTGTAGATGGGCAGCCCCCAGGACTATGGCGAGCATTAAACATGAAGTTGGCCAGCATACTTTTTAAATCAAATAGCTGTCTTCCTCTGCTACTGTAAACCGGGAGACAGACGGCTCATTTGCTTGGAGATGCCGAGACGTATGTAATCAGAGAATGGGAAAGGATCCCTGGTATCCTGGAACCCAACTCCAGGGAGAAAAATGAACTCCGGTGTTAGAAAGGATGCCTGCCCCGCTTCCCGTGAGTCATCTCCAGGTGAGGCCACGGGGTCTCCCAGGAAGTGCTGGGTGGTGATGGGGGCAGAGTCCTCCCTCCCTCCCAGCATCTTCCTCTGTTGGCCTGTTTGGCCCCTTTCCATGTCTCTGTATGCTTTATTTGGGACTGTGTGAACTGCCTTCCCTCTGGACCTGTCATCTCCCCTCTCCTTCCAAATCTTATCCAATCTTATCTTGGCCTCCTCAGCAGGATGGCTTCTGCAGCCAGCCATTATGAGAAGATAGCCATGGAGATGTCATTGGTACCATTATGTTGATGGTCATCAAGAGCTTTACCAGAAACACAGTGTGATAAATCCTTGAGATAAGCAAAAGGAGGAAAAGGTCTATTTTGGCTGATGGCTGAGAAGGTTCAGTTTGTGGAGGGTTGGCTCCTTTGGTTTTGAGTCTATGGTAAGGCACCACGTCATAGTGGGAAGCATGCAACATAGAAAGCTGCCACCTTGTGGCAGCCAGGAAAGGAGGGGAGAGAGCCTGGGGATCCAATGTTCTCTTCAAAGGCACACCCACAGTGACCTAAGTTCCTTCCACTGGGCCCTACCTCCTAAAGGCTCCATCCCTACCATTAACATCATCCTAGGAAAGACGGCTTCAACCAATGAGACTTTGGAGGATATTTTATTATTTGTTTTGGGGGGTTGTTGTTGTTTGTATTTTCCTTTTTTGGTTTTTTTTTCAGGGGGTTACTGGGAATTAAGCCAAGAGGTGTTTTACCACAGAGCTGTGTCCCTATACTTTTATTTTTTATTTTGAGATAGGGTCTCACCAAAAGTATGAAGCTCTGACCTTAAACTTGTGATCCTCCTGCCTTAATCCCCATCCCTGCAGGTAGCTGATATTACATGTGTGAGCCACCATGCTTAGCTAGGGAGCATTTTAGATCCAAGCTACAGAGGAACCTAAGACTTCAGGTCATTCTCTGTGATGAGTAGGACAAAAATGGTATTTACCCTCAGTTTTCTGAGATCCAGAGAGGTTAAGAAACGTATCTAAAGTCATACTTCTGGCTTATGCCAGCATTCCTACTTTCAATCTTAGAATCCTTTCAACTACATTTTGCTTCTCTAACGATGAAGTTTTTGCATATGTTCAAGACTTACATGCAAGTTTTCAGTGCCTTTACCCACATTGGCTCCTAAATCAAGTATTAAATGTGATTTGATTTGATACATATATAATATGATATATATACTATTTTAATGCAGTACTTCTCTGTAAACTGCACACAGTAATATGCAATATAATTTTAGAGCATATTAAAGTTGGCGTGGAGTAGCATCAAGTCATATAATGATAAAGTTATTCCCTATTCAATATTCATTTAGTCTTTTTGTTAACAATGAGAAAATCTCAGATTGATGCCAGTAAGTCCTTAATATTTCTCAAATTTTCCTTAATCTCTCTTTTTAACAGAAAGTAGAGAGGCACCAATATGTAGGTAGGATTGAATTGTAATTATTTCAGAGATCTGCAGATTTTTTCGGAAATGACTAAATGTAATAAATATTTTAAACCTTGCAGGGCTACTTGGTGATTATTTTAACTACCGTTTCAGCAGGAGAACTTCACAATTGAGCATGGTTGTGTTCCAGTAAAACTTTATTTACAAAAATAGACCATTGACCTGAAAATCCTGGTCATTTTTAACCTTTCTATGTATGACAAATGATACTCCTTATCTCTTTATAATTGTAGTACAAAAAAAATCCTCTTAATTTTATTTATTTATTTATTTTTATTGCAGCATCATAGACTTACATAGTGAAGGGGATTCGTTTTTATACAGTCATACGTGCACATGATATGACAATGTAACTTGAACCCAAATCTAACCCAGGACACCCCCCCACCCTTTGTGCACTCCCCGGGCTCATGTCTCCACCGCATCCCCGTCCCATTACAGCTATAGATGTGTATATTCATATAGTCTTTTGCCTTTTCTAGCTTTAAGTGCCTTCATGAGTACTATTTAGCTTCTCAGAGGAGTATACCATAGGGTATTTATAACCCCCATTACCCTCCCATCCCTTCCCTCCCCGTGCCCCTCCCCCTTCGGACACAGACTTCCCCCCGCCCATGTGTTACTCCAAATTTGATGAGTCTAATATATAAACCTGACTATCTTTTACCCTACCCTTAGATTTACTCTAGCTTCCACGATGAGAGAAAATATTTGACCTTTGAGTCTGAGTTTGGCTGATTTCACTTAACACATAATTTCCTTTTCCATCCATTTACCTGCAAAGGCTATAGTTTCATTCCTTTTGATAGCTGAGTATAACTCCTTTGTATAAATATACCACAGTTTTTTAATCCGTTCATCCGGTGAAGGGCCTCTCGGTTGCTTCTGTAGTTTAGCTATTGTGAATTGTACTGCTGTGAACATTGATCACAAGTATGCTGATCTTATTTCTTTTTGGAAAATAGGAGTGGAATAGCTGGGTCATATGGTCGATCCATCCCTAATATTTTGAGGAGTCTCCATATGATTTTCCAGAGTGTACATACTGGCCTGTAGTCCCACCAACAGTGTACCCACAAACGTGCTCATTTCTCCCCAAAACCTCTCAGCCTCTGTTGTTGTTTGTGTTATCTTTGCCAATCTGACTGGAGTGAGGTGAAATCTTAAAGCAGTTTTGATTTGCATTTATTTATTTATTTTTAAAGCAAGAGAGAAAGAGTCAATTTTATTTTTTCATCTGGTCTTTGTTTTTCCTCCGCATAGTTGTGTATGTGTTGCTGGGGAATCGAACCAGGGTCCTTGCACATGCCAGGCAAATGTTTTACCCCTGAGCTACCTCTCCAGTCCCTCTTAATTTTATTTAAGCTATAATATATATATATATATATATATATATGTATATATAAATTGAAAATAAACTCACAAGAGGCTAGTAGTCTATGAAGAAACAATTCGTGTGAAAAATTGTGAAGGAAGGGCTGAAGTTTGGGAAGCTCTTCTTTTATTCGTTAGCTGGTCAAGTGTTCTTGTGTCTTCATGAGGATGGAAACAGCCTGGAGCTGGAGCTTGTCCCCCTGCACTGTTTCTGCCATAGCCTGATTGTGGTCATTTCCCCCGAGGGCTGGCTCTGTCCTGCAGTGGGACTTCAGACCCTTCCTTATCTCACCAGCAGGGTACAATTTGAGGATGAGAAACTGAGCCTTGCTTTTCGTGGACACTTGGGGGTTAGTCCTGTCCTACAAAACAAAGGATCACTGCATAGGTGGATGTGTGTGGTGGGATTTCAAGCACCTTGGTGAGCTGATGGAGGGCATATGAGAAGCAGAGGACCCCTAGTTGCTCTGTTTACTCTATCACCTGAAGAGCAGCACGTTCGCCTTGTGGCTTAAAGCTCAGACTTCAGGGCAGTCTGACTTCAGGTCCCAGCCCACCACTTGGCTCTGGGTGATGTTGGGCAGGTTGTGACCATCTGTGTGCCTCAGCTTCTTTGTGACATGAAGATAATAATAGTATCTATTTTGTGTGGCTATTACAAGGAACAGATGAACTAATAGGTGACAGGGACTAAAAACAGCACTTAGCTAACTGTTAGCTCCTGTTACTATCCCTCCTGGCATGCTAATGAGCCATCCTAGCCTCCACAAAACAGCTTATTTGATCATCAGTGGTCCTTAGTAACTGTACAGAACAGCTAATGCTCCTTCTGGCCCAGTGGTCCATTTACTCAAAACAAGTACTCTTGAACTTGAAATTTGCCCTTGGGGACCCAGATCTACACACCCACAAAGCAAAGTGATAGGCAGATGGGACCAGAGGCAAAGCAGCAGCTCTGAGCCAAATGATCCCTAGCTGGGATTCATGGCCCGTCATTGCTTACAGAATCAGCTCTAATGTCTCAGCGTGGGTACAGCCCAGCACAGGTGCCCTAGTCTGCCCGGATGCTGATCTGTTGTCACACTCCCCCACTGTGCCCTGCATTGGCCATGGAACCACTCAGTGTCATGTGTTGCAGTCTCAGGATTTGGGTGGTGTTCTCTC